>JAVKPL010013661.1:0-78937 GCA_032173675.1 Gastrolobium villosum | reverse complement strand
TCCTGATATTCAGACTTTGGATACTTTTAATCAGTTTTTCTGCCTTTCTTGCATTGATTGAGTCACTTTCTTCTTCTTTTCGTCTTGTAATTTCTTATATGCTGATCGCATATCAAATAATTCCCAGATTTAAACTTTGCTGTCCCTAGCAATGTACAAGACTAAATCCAGGAAACAATCAATTAATCCAACATAACATCGTACAGCCAATCAATAGATTATCATACTAAGCATGCTTGAATCAATGCAAAGAATTTTAACAATGCCTTTTATGAAAAGATCAGAATCTAGTTTGAACACCCCTCACCCAGATAATCATATAACGCTCAATACTCAAGTGTTTGGGGGAATGACAATCACTCAATCTATCACAGCAATAACATTACCATAAGCTTGCTCATATTCTCAAGTTCCTAAAGATGAGAAACATTAACACATGCACAATTGATCAAAAGAACTTTACAGGTTATAACTTGGCCGGGCTAAAGGGTAGGAATTTATGGATAGTAGCTGAAGCAACAATGAGATTGAAAAACTGGTATTACACCTTCAACTTATTTGCTTTTACTCCATTAACATTCCCACAGAATTTCGGGAATTAATTCCTTTTCAGCCTTATTTTCTTTACATTCTTCCATTTTTTTCCTTTTTCTTTTTTTTAAGAGCACACTTCTTTTGCCTTTTTTTTTTTTTTTTCTATTGATCTCTGTGGAGCTTACCTCATTTCCTTTGTTTTCATTCCAACGCATCAGTGATTCAATCTCAATTAAGGTAAGACAATCTGAATATGGCTAAGCAAAAATGATGAACAATAAGGGTCAGGCTCCAAGGTTAGCAATGGAAAATTTTTATTTGGTGTAGTATTTGGCCATGGCTTAACAAAATAAAATTTTTCTTAATCATTTCAATCAGTGCATGCATCTTTAGAGAAACTGAGCAAGTTCTGAAATGCTATCACAGTGAAGTCTCTCAGAATAAAATAAGTGTTTAAGCACAAAAACTCACTAGCTATGATGTCAGACTAGACTTCCAAAAGAATCATTTAGGCATTATTAATCATTCAAGCATAAAAATTCAGACATACCAGTTGAAAGAAATTGCCTATACAATATCATGCCAGAAGTTTATGCATCCAAAATTCAATCAAGCATCTTTGAACCTGAGAATTGCTGTTGTTTCTTCTCTTCTCTCTTTTTTTTCTTTTTTTTTTTCAAAACAAGACGTCTTTTTCATGGTGTATGGTGTAGTTCCACAGTATTCATCAATCTCGCATTCAGCATGCTATGCGACAATTCCCAGATTTAGAATGTTGCTGTCCTCAGCAACAAACTATTCTAGATTATAGCTAAGTCTGCCAGATGGAATACACACATACTTGTTAATTTCCAAAACAGAATAATCATGAAAATCAAACCAAAATAAAATTGCAGCAAAAATATCTTTGTTCAAGAGTGTTTTCAAAATGTAAAACTAATTGTTTCAAAAAATTAAAAAGATGCAGTAAATGACAATGAAAAAGTAAAACTCAAATGTCATCCATAAAATCATCAGCCTCCAAATCACCAAGCACATCATCATCAGCAGCAGCGGAAGGCATAGATTACCCGCCTGTGAACTGGGTGGAACTTGAGCCATCAATCCAGCTGTGTCAATTCCCCTGTCCAGGCACAGTCGCTCCAACATACTCATCATATAGTTGCTTTGAACCATCAACTGCTGAAGCAACTGAGAGTCAGCAGATGGAGGTGGTGATGAGACTGGGGGAGGTGGTGGAACAGCACCGCCAGATGCTTTCCAGATAGCTTGCCTTCTGGACTCCTTCTGCATATCATTATAGTGGTTTTGGGTCAGATCTGTTTTTATCTTTACATCTCTTGGCTCATCCTCTGGTATGTCCACTCCTGCCTGGATGCAAAGTTGCTCAATGAGTGAGCAGTGAGCCAAACTAAAATCTAGTCTCCCGTGAGTAATGATATGGACTATCCTATCAGACAGAATAGCCCCAATATGCAGATTATAATCCCCTAACAGAGTGTACAGCAACCACCACCCTTTCCACATTGACATCGCTTAAATTTGTGGAAGCTATGATGGTGGAATTGATGAAGGAGTGCCAGAAAATTGCCTCTTCATTGAGGTCCAGCCGATCCAATTTTTCTGGCACATCCGGCTGACCTTGTTTGGATTTCCATGCGGAATGAGGCTGAGTAATGCCCTCCCGAATGGTTGCAGCCAAAGCAGGCATATCTTCCCTATACACTCCTTCAACAGGCTACATCCTGTTGAATGTGTCTGTAAAGAAACAGGACTGTGTTGCTTCCCAGGAGGTGTTCAGCAACCTCTCTATCTGGAAAGCTGTAAAGGAGAGATCAGCATTTGCGCAGAATTCGCGCAAAATGGTACTGCAGCTTGTCCTTGGGAGTTGAACCAGCTTGTTCCATCCCCGCCTCTGAATCGTGATGCTCACCGGACAGTCGTCCGCCAGAAAACTGCTAATCCTCCTTTCCTGAATTATCTTTTTCCTTAAAAATCAGTTGTGGTACCGGTCCTGTGCCTCCGGGTTTAGAAATCGGTTACCATCGAATTCGACCAACGCAGGTGCTCTTGGCCTTTTTGTGCCAGATGCACCTGCAGTCTTTTTGGCGGCCCTCTTTCCCTGCACTCAGAAAAGTTCCAGCACAATACAATACAAGTATGTGCAACATTAAAATTCAGGATATTAGATAACCAACGATAATTCCCAGATTTATCTCATGCTTATTACTGGTTAACACTGTACTCAGCCAAATCATCTCATAACACTTCATGCCAGTAATAAGAAGGCATACCCAAATAGTATGTGAAATCAGAATTATATTCATGGACCCAAAATGACAGCAATGACATTTGGTATTCAAGTGATTTTTACCCAATGCAACTAAGCAAATACATGTTATTTGTGAAAAATAGAATCTCAACAAGTGGCATGTATACTAAACAATGCATTTTCTTCACAAAATCATGAAGCATTTAATCTCACTATCCTTGAATTAACACACATTCACACTCCATGACATCCATAAAGTATGCAATAGGCAATTCAACTTTGATTTTTCCTATGAGGTAATTTATCAAACACCTATTATGCATCTCTAATTTTGTACATGAAAGACCACATAGATATATTCCCAACCATCATCCAACATCCCATTGTCCATAGATATACATGTTATGACCTTTCATGAATCGTGCATTAGGAAATTTTAACTCATACATTTTATCGAACACCTAGCATGCATGATCAAAAACCCAACTAACCCACATACGGAGATATCACCAATCAACCTACCATGAGCACATCAACAGCACATTACAATATAAAAGCAAATAGTTTCAATCTTACCTTTTCACCTGCCATTTTCTGAAATGTAGAGTATCCACAAACCTTTGCTCTGAGCAAGTGATAAATCCTACCAAATGCTACACACGGTTGTTTAGAGAGGTGGAAATGTAAGAAGTGAGGTGGTCTGGTTGTGGTGATGGTGGGTTTGTGATGGAAAATGGTTGTGTGTGTGAGAAAAGAGAAGGAAGAAGAGGAAGAGAGGGACGGTGGTTGTGGTAGAAGAAGAAGAAGAAGAAGAGGGGAGGAGTGGTGACGGCGGCTGTGAGAGTTGAGAGAGAATGAGGGAAAAAAATAGGGTTTTCCCCTTTAAAAAAAAAACTGTCGCGATTCCCGCGCTCGCAGCGTGGGTTTCACACTGCGAGCGCGGACACCACTGCCTTTTTTTCTTCTCTGGCGCTCCGAGCGCCATTCCCGCGCTGTGAGCGCGGGTGACACTGCCTCTTTTTATTTTGTGGCGCTGATAGAGCGGTTTCCACACTATCAGCGCGGAACTCTCTGCCATTTTCTCAAGTTCCACGCTGCAAGCGTGGACTTTTAAGAATTTCATACTAAATCCCCATTCTTGTCATACTTAAAAAAAAATTAATTTTAAAAAAATAAGCATCTAAACTAAGCAAATTGAAAAATTCCCACTGGGTTGCCTCCCAGCAAGCGCTTGTTTAACGTCATGAGCCTGACTGGAACCGTGATTACTCAGGTGAAGTTAAAGGGACAGAAATTGTCTCCCTATTCACAGGTTCTCCATAGTAGAACTTAAGCCGATTCCCATTTACCTTAAAGGGTCTCTCAGCATCCAGAGGAGAGATCTCAATGGTACCATATGGAAATACATTTTTCACTACAAAAGGACCAGACCAACGAGATTTAAGTTTACCTGGAAACAACCTCAGTCGAGAGTTGTACAATAATACCTGTTGACCAGGTGCAAACTCTTTGTGCTTGATCTTGCTATCATGCCACAGCTTAGTCTTCTCTTTATAAATTTGTGCACTTTCATAAGCAGTTCTTCTGAACTCATCAAGCTCATTCAGCTGCAATATTCTCTTCTTTTGAGCTCCGGATGGTTCAAAATTTAAAAACCTTGTAGCCCACAAGGCTTTGTGTTCTAACTCCACTGGCAAATGACAAGGTTTGCCATACACCAATTGATAAGGTGACATGCCAATTGGAGTTTTGAACGCAGTTCTGTACGCCCAGAGTGCATCATCAAGCTTCTTAGCCCAATCCTTCCTAGAAATTCCCACTGTCTTTTCCAGGATTCTCTTTATCTCCCTATTGGAGATTTCCACTTGCCCACTAGTCTGGGGATGATATGGTGTGGCTATTCTGTGTCTCACCCCATACTTAACTAGCAAACTCTCAAAATGTTTGTTACAAAAGTGAGTACCCCCATCACTGATAATAGCTCGAGGTACTCCAAACCTTGTAAAAATATTTTTCCTCAGAAAATTCACAACCACCTTAGCATCATTAGTAGGAAGAGCAGCAGCTTCTACCCACATAGAAACATAATCCGCAGCAACAAGGATATACTGGTTGGAATAAGATGATGGAAATGGACCCATAAAGTCAATGCCCCATACATCAAATAGTTCTACCTCTAGAATATTATTTAGAGGCATCTCATCCTTGCGTGAGATATTTCCTGTTCTCTGACACTTATCACATTTTTCCACACAATCCTTTGCATCCTTAAAAAGTGTCGGCCAGTAGTAACCGCTTTGCAAGACCTTCTGCGCGGTTCTATTACCCCCAAAGTGGCCTCCATAGTTAGAAGAATGGCAATGCCACAAAATTTGACTCATTTCAAACTCAGGGACACATCTGCGAATGATCCCATCAGCACATTGGAAATATAGATGTGGATCCTCCCAGAAATATCGCCTTACATCTCGCAGAAATTTCTTCTGTTGTTGCCTTGTAAGGTTAGGAGGCAACTCTCTTACAACTTTGTAGTTGGCAAAATCTGCGAACCATGGAGGAACAAAGACTGCCATCACCTTCTCATCAGGAAAATAGTCATTGATTTCTTTTTCTGAACTATCTTGTAGTTCTTTTGCCTGAATTCTGGAGAGATGATCAGCCACTTTGTTTTCTACTCCAATTTTGTCCCGGATCTCCAAATCAAACTCTTGAAAGAGTAGCATCCACCTTAACAGTCGTGGTTTGGCATCCTGCTTCGTCATCAAAAACTTAATAGCAGAATGGTCAGTGAAAACAATGATTTTAGATCCTAACAAGTAAGGTCTAAATTTGTCTAGTGCATAAACCACTGCTAACATTTCTTTCTCAGTTGTTGCATAATTAACCTGAGCATCATTCAAAACTTTGCTAGCATAGTAAATGACATGTAATAATTTTTCCTTACGCTGACCAAGGACTGCACCAATTGCATAAGCACTGGCGTCACACATGAGTTCAAATGGAAGGTTCCAATCAGGAGCTGTAAGCACAGGAGCTGTAGTAAGCTTTTCCTTTAACAAATGGAATGCCTTCGAACATGCATCATCAAACACAAATTCGGAGTCTTTCACCAAGAGTTGGCTCAATGGTTTAGCAATCTTGGAGAAATCCTTGATGAACCGCCTGTAAAAACCTGCATGTCCTAGGAAACTCCTAACAGCATTTACATTTACAGGAATGGGAAGTTGTTCAATCCCTGCATTAGAGATTTTGTGTCCCAGCACTATACCTTAAGTTACCATAAAATGGCACTTTTCCCAATTCAGAACCAGATTAGTCTCATTACATCTTTTCAAAACTTTAGATAAATTGTTCAAACAAGAATCAAAATTAGAACCAAAAACAGAGAAGTCATCCATAAATACCTCTAAACCTTTCTCCACCATATCAGAAAAAATGGACAGCATACACCTTTGGAATGTGGCAGGTGCATTGCAGAGGCCGAACGACATTCTTCTGTATGCAAAGACTCCAAATGGGCAAGTAAAAGCTGTCTTTTCCTGGTCTTCAGGGGCTACAGGTATTTGGTTGTAGCCTGAATAACCATCCAAGAAGCAATAATAAGAGTGGCCCGCCAGTCTTTCCAGCATTTGATCAATAAAAGGTAGTGGGAAATGATCTTTCCGCGTAGCTGTGTTCAATCTCCTGTAATCGACACACATTCTCCAACCTGTGATAGTTCTGGTTGGAATCAACTCTTGCTTTGCATTGGTAACTACTGTCACACCACCTTTCTTTGGCACTGTTTGAACAGGACTTACCCACGCAGCATCAGAAATTGGGTAAATCATTCTGCATCAAGAAGCTTTACAACCTCTTTTCTTAACACCTCCTTCATTGTTGGGTTCAATCTTCTTTGTGGTTGTCTCACGGGTTTGATATCATCTTCCATGAGAATCTTATGTGTACAAAAAGAAGGATTTATGCCCTTCAAATCAGTAATAGACCATCCTATTGCGGTCTTGTGAGCTTTTAAAACTTCAATCAGCTCCTTCTCTTGACCTTCGGAGAGGTCTTTGTTGATGATTACCGGATAAGTATCACCATCTCCCAAGAACACATACTTTAAAGTGTCTGGTAATGGTTTCAACTCAACCTTAGGGGCACCAACCTCTACATCTTCAGCTTTTTCTTCCAGTACCTCCACAGTAATTCCTTCTTTTTCAAAAGGTATATGATCACGAGCTTTCAACTCATAATCAATCTCTTGAGGTCGCTCTTTCTTGTGTTGAATTGTTTCATGAAAAGAATCAACCTGGAAACAATCATTATTCTCTGCAGGTCTCTTCATAGCTTCTGAAACATTGTAGATAATCTCCTCATCATTCATTCTCAGTTTAATCATCCCTTGTTCAACATCAATTAAGGCTCGGGCTGTAGCCAAAAAGGGTCTTCCTAATAGCATGGGTTTCTCACTTCCTTCTCCCATATCTAACACCACAAAGTCTGCAGGAAAGATAAACTTATCAACCTTGACAAGGATATCTTCTATGATACCATTAGGTTTCCTCACGGATCTATCAGCCAATTGGAGAGATACCTCGGTAGGCTTCAATTCCTCAATCCCCAAAGATTTGTATACTGAAAAGGGCATTAGATTAATGCTAGCCCCAAGATCACATAAAGCTTTCCCAATGCCAATATCACCAATAGCAATAGGGATATTAAAACTCCCTGGATCACTAAGCTTATCTGGGATTTTCTGCTGGATAAAAGCACTACACTCCTCAGTGAGTGTTACAGTTTGGCATTCCTGCAGCTTTTGCTTCCTGGATAAAAGATCTTTCATAAATTTTGCATATCCAGGCATATTTGCTAGGGCTTCAACAAAAGGAATATTGATATGTAGCTTCTTGAAAATGTCCAAGAATCTATCATAATGTTTGTTATAGGCTCCCTTCTTGAATCTTTCTGGATAGGGTGCCTTAGACATCACATATTCGTGGCTTAACTCATGCTTTTTCTTTGCCACAACTGGTTGTTCTTCAACCTGCTCTTGTTCAATCACAACTTCTTTTTCTTTTTCTTGTACAATTACCTCAATCTCTGGTTCAATTGCTTCCGTATTCTGTTCCTCTTTCCCCTTTGTTGTATCTTCCAAATTCACCAGTGGTTTTGTTGGAACTGTCAATGTCTTACCACTTCTTGTTGTGATAGCCATACAGTCATCCTTTGGATTGATAACTGTATTGCTTGGAAAGGTACCTGGAATTATTTCTGAAAACTGCTTGGCTAGCTGGCCTATCTGATTCTCCAGGTTTTTGATGGAAGCATTTGTGTTTTTATTGTTGGCTCTAGTTTCCTCCATGAAAGCATTGGTATGTTGAGCCATCTCATTAGAAGCCTTAGCCATTTGAGCAAAAGCTTTTTCCCACTCAGCTGGCTCTTTTTGTTGATTCTGTGAAGATTGAGCATAATTATTGTTAGATTTAAAATCCATACCTGATCCTTGAGTCCTCCGCTGAAAATTGTTGTTACCACCAGGGAAATTCTGATTTCGCTGGAAGTTTTGTTGTTGTTGTGGAGGACGCTGATCATACCAGATCCCATTCACCTGTAATTGTTGAAGTGAATCTTCGGATGATGGATTCGGACACTCACTGGATTCATGACTTTCTTGGCATTGATCACAAACCAGAGGAGTTGTTTGAACCTTTGACACTTGAAACTTGTCAAATTTCTCACTTAAACTGTCAAACTTTTTAGATAATGATATTACATCACTATCTGCTGGTTTTGTTGCTGCTCTTTGTGTGGGAGCTAGCACACTTTCATTTTCATTCCTTGCAAGCTTTTTGATCAAATCAATAGCCTGCTCAGATGTACTTTCCCGAATAGAACCTCCAGCGGCACTATTTATTATCATCCTTGTTTCAGGAGTGATTCCATTGAAGAATATCACCACTTTTCTGTCATCATCTCCTTCATAATGTGCACATTTCCTGTTAAGTTCCTGGAATCTGTTCCATGTTGCACAGAGTGATTCTCCTTCCAGCTGGCGAAAGTTTGTGATTTCATTCACCAGCTGATTATATTTTTCCATGGAGAAGAAATGATCAAAGAATTTGCTGGACAAATCTTCCCATGTAAGGATGTTGTTTGCTGGCTGTCGTTCAATCCACCTCAATGCTTTTCCCTTAACAGCAAAAGGGAACAACCGGAGCCTGATAGCATCTGTAGATACTCCATTGTGCTTAGTTGTATCACAGACCATTAGGAATCGGTCTATAAACTCATGAGGATCTTCATCATCAGCACCAGAAAACTGAACCCTTTCCACCAAAGAAATCGATGATGGCTTGAGTTCAAAGTTGTTGGCCTCCACATTTGGCCTTACTATGCTTGAATTGGCCCTGTTGAATACTGGAGTCAGAATTGTATTCAACAGTCTTGGAGGTTGATTGTTGGCATTTCCTCCTCGTCCATGACCAGCATTGTTGTTTTCTGCCATCTCTTGAATTGGTTGTAAAGGTATGTGCTTAGAATCTTCCCAAATGATCTGTCTAGCAGCCTTCCTTAGTTGCTTTTCTGTCCTTGCAATTTCAGAATCAATTACAAAGTCCTTAGGCGGAAGTCTACCTCGCATAAAAATCAGAGAAAATTATTAGTAGCACCTGAACAACACAAAACAAGATAAAAAGAATAAAAATAGAAATCTAATCTCAAGAATCTACGGTTATTTGTAATATTGAAAACACAATCCCCGGCAACGGCGCCAAAAACTTGTTGCGTAATCGGCAAGTGTACCGATCGTTCCAAGTAATAAAAGTGATAAATAAGATCGTCTCCACAGGGATTGGAAAACAACTACTACGATAACCAGTCTTCTTAAGTTAGATGAATCGATTTGTGTTTCCACAATATGGTAACTAATTTAAAAAGTAAAGACTTGTTTTTAGGTTTTTATGAAAAGACTTAAAATAAGTAAATGAAAGAAATGTTTTTGTAGAAGAAGTGATGAAGAATACTGTAGCCAGGGTACATTCACCAATTGTTCCCAATTTTACTTTGGATTGATTCACAATACTTATCGAAATTAACAACTCAGACAAATTATCATCTTTTAGAAATAATTAGTTAGATCCCAATCCCTTGGTGATCTAACCCTTTACTTCAGTTGGAACCCTAATCCCTTAGTAATCCCGCCTGAAAATAAGCATTATATAGATAAATCCCACGACTGCAATCCATACAAGTCTATTCCTAGAACATGCATGAAGCGTCATCTTTATCTCCTTTCAGGATCAGTATTCCAATATTCCTATTGCGAACCCTGATCCCCAGAATATCATTCCCTATTAGGTTGATCAGATCTAACAGAAATAATATCAATACGCGCAAGATAAAGATGAAATATATTAAAATCAACACATATAATGATTCAATCCTTGTACCAATTGTTCACAAAGGGATCATGGCCCTGACTACAGAAAATAGATCTAGCCAATCAACATCATGATCGCTGATCTGATTTCAACATGAACTGAAAATAAAAATAGAAGAAGATTACAAGAACGGGACGACGAACGCGAAGAACGCCCTCCTTCTCCAGCCGGATCTGCCTCTTTCTAGGTCTTGTGGTGTGTTTTTCCTTCCAAGGTTGAGTCTCTTTTTATAAGAGACTTTGACCTAATTTGCAAAATTTGAACTTCATCTTTTCGCGCCTCCCACGCTGACAGCGCCACTCTCGCGCTGTGAGCGTGGGAGATTCTGTCTGTTTTTGCCCACCCGCGCTGATGGCGCGGATCTCGCGCTCTCAGCGCGGGATCTTCTGCCAATTTTCTTCTCCCCACGCTCTAAGCGCCATTCCCGCGCTGTGAGCGTGGGATTTTAGGTCTTCTTTGCCCTTTTTGCCTTCTTTTACTGCGTCTTTCCTGATATTCAGACTTTGGATACTTTTAATCAGTTTTTCTGCCTTTCTTGCATTGATTGAGTCACTTTCTTCTTCTTTTCGTCTTGTAATTTCTTATATGCTGATCGCATATCAATTTCCGGCTCAAAGCATCAGATACCAATTTGGCCTTGCCAGGATGGTACCTCAATTCAAGGTCGTAATCCTTCAGGAAATCTATCCATCTCCTATGTCTCATGTTCATCTCCTTCTGATCAAACAGATACTTTAAGCTCTTATGGTCACTGAACACGGAAAATTTCATGCCATACAAGTAATGCAACCAAATCTTGAAAGCAAAAAATTAATTAACGGTGCGGGTTCTTACATTTTTCATGAAAACATTCGAGAATAAAATCAAACAAACTAATGATTCTCAGACCTTGAACAAATTCAATATAACATGTATAATCTAGAAAATAAGTTATAAGCATTGAAATCAAAAAGATAAGGTAAAAGATGAATCACAACAGGATATATCCTGGTTCACTCTCTAACCACTTAACAGCTACAAGCCAAAACTGAGGTCGATCTATTTCACTATGTTCTAGCTTCCAACCAGTGCTAGAAAAATCAATTTACAAGAGGAGTTTCAGAAGCCTATGATCACACTTAACCTAAGTCCCGTAGGACCACACCACTTGTCTCAAAAATGTTTACAACAATAAAATTCGTTCAAACAGATGTAGGGTAGCCTCCCATGTTTATAATTCTTAAGGATATCAGAAAAAGATTAAGAAATGAGAGAGTAATTGAGCTTTTTCTATAAAATATGCAAAAGTAGGCCAAATGAGGGTTCAATATGATTTCTATATTTTTTGGTATTTTCCAATGTTAATTCTTTTTCATAAACCCTAAGAATATGTTTATATAGTTGCCCTATCGAGCTACTATCCGTTTATAGTCGTTGGACATCTAAAAAATCAAATTAATTAAGCTTGAAGCCACTTAAGACAAGGAATAATCGATAACTTTTTCTGAGGTAATCGATTACTTCTTCAAAGAACCCAGGTAATCGATTATTTCACATAGGTAATTGTTTTCTTCATATCAGAAACTTATTTTTCAGCTGTCTTTTAAATGATTTCTAAATGAATTTAATGACTTCTAAATGATTTTTTATGACATCTAGCATATGTGTGATCATGTTCCACACTTACATAACAACTCTTCATGTGTGTGTCATCTTGTGTGCATAATCTAAGTGTATGTGTCACTAATGCATGAGTTTATTACCTATTAATGCACTTCTCAAGATAAAGTTCAATAAACACAAAGTTTCTAAGACTCTAAAAACTTATTACAAACAGTAATGACTTGAGTCTTTATTTGTCTTCATGATCTGAGCCTTCTAGTACTTCTTCAAACTTGAAAAGCTTTGACTTCTAGCATGATTTTGCACGTTTGAGTAGCCTTATCAATTTTGCATTTTGCTTTTGTCTTCTAGTACGATTTAAGACTTGTTGTCATACTTTCCATTGTGTGTGTGTTTTGAGATAGAGCATAGAGAGAGTTTATGCATATATTGGTATAAACTCTTGTATATTTGTTAGAATAACATGTATAGGGTTCATATGTTGTAAATATTTGAATGCCATGGTGCTTTAAGGTAATCATGTAAATAATTATGTTGGCATATTATTTTGAAACATGATATGTAGAAGATAGCCTAAGCAATAGATTGCTAGGCAATGTGATTTATGCATGTATGAATTGTATGCATCCCTTGAGATATAATAACTTGGGTATCAAGAAATGCATGAAATAAGGTAATATGCATAAGAGATATGCTAATTGTATGGATTAGATACTTGAGCCTTGAATTGGCAAAGATTGTTTAATAAGTCGTTGACATGGTGCCTTTGATATAAAATTCATGTATGGAATCTAGATTGAAGAAAGGGGATATATTGTTTATCAGGTGATGTTAGGATGATGGTGTTAGCATATGGGTGTCCTAGAGACAATCTTTTGATTAAATAAAGGACACTAGATGTAGAACTTTGTTTGTCGCAAATAAATGAAAGAACTATTTATTCAGTTTCATATTGTGTCTCGATATTACTGTTAATATTATATGAACGAACTGGATAAACCCCTTGGAATAGAACAGGTATCTCTTGAGTATCTGTGATGAGATCACGATCATGAGGATTCAAGGATATTGCATGTCTATTCCTAATTATATGTTCCTAGTCTAGAGACACTAAGTTTGGGGATCAGTGATCTCGAGTAAAGACTAGTACGACTTATCTACTTGTATATGGATACAAGGTAAAGACCTCATGAGCTGCAGATATGGAGATATCTTAGCTAAAGTCGTGGGTGGACCTATAAGAGTATAACTCGCACTGAACAGACCCAAAAAGAGACTCTATGAGGAAATCTCACAGATAGTGTCATTAGAGTAATCTCTTTATGTTTGGGTATGTCTTTCCTTAGACCAGAAGTTATTACCTAGACTGTGTTCTTGAAGGCATGTTTTGATTGTATGCCTCGTCTGCCTGAAACATGGAGACTCATAGGTATACTGTTGGGCGTGTCCTTAAAGGGCACAGGGCTAGGGTAATAAGCTGAAGGAATTCGTCAAATCTCTGTGAGAGATTAGGTTATCTGTAAACCGGAGAAATCAGGATGACATTTACAGGGACTCGGGAATCTATGTGTAACATCCCACATAATTAGTAAAATACATAAGTATTATAATGATATAGATGCATGTGTATGTTTGATGGCTTGCGAATTGTTTGATCTTTATCCTTGGATGAGACTAAGGTAAGTATTTAAATTAAAATCATAGGAGGGTGCATATGTAGGCATGTGAAACTTTCATTAAAATCATATGAGTAATTTGATTGTGTGTTATAGGGTTTTAGTGCTTATTGGACTTAGGAAGTGGGCTAGTGTGTGGACTTGTCATCTTTAAACTTGTCTTGTTGGACCATTTGTATGTGTAGGCCGATGGCCCAAGGAGGTTTTTGGATCAATCATGTTCAGCCCAAGTTGTACCCATTCTTATTTTCCTTAAGCCTTGTCCAACAAGGTTTTCTTGTGTATCAAGGAATTTCCACATGGCAAGATGTATTCTTTCCCACTCATTTTATGCGCAAAAGAGAGTAGAAAATACTTAGAAAATCCTCCAACATACTCCTTGCATGACCGCCACATCACCCTTAGTTTGTGCACCATTTGACTTCAACTTGATTGCATGGAAGACACATGTACTCCTTAGCATCATTTTGGGCTGCATCCCCCTCATCATGTGCGCACAAGGGAAGCTCCAAATCAGATTTTAGGCTGCCATAAATCTGTCTTGCTTGTTGACTTAGAGAACCCTCTTACATGTGCTCATGATGACACCTCCCTTCCACTCCTTGCATGCGCATAGAGTATCCTAGAAGCAAACTCTTGCTTGTTTTGACCAAGTGTGCAGTCCCACTCTCACAAGTAATCAGATTTGTCATCATTTTAACCTCTCCTCCCTTCTTCCTTTAAGTGGTGCGCACAAGAGGAGCATTCCCTCACTTTGCACATTCAGCCAATTTCTCCTCCTCCTCCTCACTCTTTAGCCGTGACTACAAGCACTTTAGAAGAAAGAAAGACTAAGCCAACTCTCTTCTTCCCTCACCTCTCAACCGTGACCTATACACCAAGCAAGTGAAGTGTGAGTTTCTTCTTTTCCCCTCACTGTCCAGCCTTGCTACTCAACCTTGGAAGCTGTCCAAAGTTGTTCTCCTCACCATTGTGTGCGCATAGATCATCTCTAGGAAGGGTGAACTTGTTGTTGTGTAAAGATAGAAGGTGTGGTGTGTGATCCTTGACCAAGAGGTGTGTGCTTCAAGAGGTAAGCCTAGAACTTAGGCCTCTTTCATTGTGTGTAACCATGTGTGTGCTTGAATGTCTCCTTGATTCTGTCTGGTATTGGATTCTTGATTGAACATGGTGAAAGTATAAGGATGGAGCTATTTTATGATGATTTGTATGCATAAGTTATGGAATGAAAGTCCCATGGTTATGTTTGAGTTAATGCCAATGTTTTGGAATGAATCTACCACTATTTTGAGGATAAATATGCCACTGTTTCGGTATGAATAAGCCACTGTTTTGAGGATAAATATGTCACTGTTTCGGTTGGACAAGATCACCATTTTGATTCCACTGTTTCTGCATAAAATACTCACTGTTTTAGTGCCTCACATGCCACTGTTTCTGCATAAAATGCTCACTGTTTTAGTACTTGATGTGCCACTGTTTCTGCACAAAAATACTCACTGTTTTAGTACTTAATGTGCCACTGTTTCTGCATAAAATGATCACCATCTTGATGTCCAAACACAACTCTTTATGCCACTGTTTTGATGTTTAAAAATCACTCTTTATGCAACTGTTTTAATGCTCAAAAATCACCATTTATGCCACTGTTTTAATGTTCAAAAATCACTCTTTATGCCACTGTTTTGATGTGCAAATACCTCTACCTATGTCACTGTTTCATGTTCAAATGCTACCATTAATGCCACTGTTTTGATGCACAAATACCACTACTTATGTCACTGTTTTGATGTTCAAATGCCACTGTTTATGTCACTGTTTTAACGTTCAAATGCCACTGTTTCTGCCACTGTTTAATGCCACTGTTCACCACTGTTTTGAGGTCCAAGATGTCACTGTTTCTGTTTTAAAATGTTCACTGTTCTGCTGTAAGGTGCTACTGTTTTCTGCTGTAAAACGCTGTTGTATGCTCACTGTTTTCCACTGTAAAACGCTGCTGTATGCTCACTGTTTTCCACTGTAAAACGCTGCTGTATGCTCACTGTTTCTGCTGTAAATCGCCGCTGTAAATGATTGGTTGTAATTGATTTAGGTGCGCTTAAGAAGTGAGATACTTCGCTGCTGTTTGGTATTGTTTAAGGCACACAAGGTAAGTGTCAGGCGATATTACCTAATGTGACTATTGACTACTGGTATAAAGTTGTGACATGATGCTCCATACTCCGTAAAAGTAATATGTTCCTTATTGTGAAAGAAAACTGCCAAAAATGTGCCGTGATGGCTATGGAAATGTGCCGTGATGGCTATATGATTATGAGGTAAAGTTGTTATGTGGCAGCATAACGTATATGAAAAGTATATGTGCCGTGATGGCTATATGAAAGGTATATAAGCATGCACCTTACATCATACCGCATTTTTATACGTTTTGTGTGTGAAAGCATAGCATGGCATGCATGTACCAAGGTCATATAGGCCTTGTTTTTATAATAGTTATGTACAGGACCATGTGTTTGAGCAAGCATCATATAGGCATCCCTAAGGTACCAGGGTATGGGACACTTGGCATCAGTCCGCATAGGCCCACAGTTGGAATCCACAGGGAGCTGAGGTGCCAGGTATATTGATTCCACTGTGAAGTGCGCGCACGACGGTGCTAAAAGCGCAAAGGAAAGGCGTTATATACGCAATATATATGAATATGATGAAAAGGAAAGGCGTTATATACGCAATATATATGAATATGATGAAAAGGAAAAAAGGAAAAGGAACAAGGATATGTTGAAGTGACTGTTTATGATTTCGTGCCTAGTTAATACTGTTATATTATTGGTTTTGTTGCCACACTACTGGGATTATTCTCACCCCTTCGGGGCTGCTATTTTCCTAAATGGCAGGAGGACGTAAAAGCATTTGAAGGCGTAATGTTTGCTGTTGCTTGCTGATGAATGGACTTGTACTGTTGCTGTTTCATTGATTGGATGACTGTAATGCTTAATATTTTGGTACTCTTGGATGACTGTAGTCTTTAACATCTCTATTTTACATTGAACTTTTATGAACAACGGCCATTTTGGAAAACGTTTATGAAAGGAATTTTTGAAAGACTTAAGTGCTGAAATTTTTACAGTGCACCTTACGGGTGGTGTTTTTATGAGCAAACGAACTCCGATTTACTATTATTTTATATGCACGCGAAGCCCCCAACGTGCTCTTTCCAAATCACTTCAAATATTTTTTATCGTCCAAACAGAAGTCATAAGGATTTTGAAACGTCCTACGGTTTTGTACTTAGAATAAGGAACCTCTGTTAGTTTATGTGACGTTAAAGACTCTAATTCCGTTTAGCAAACGACTCTCTTGGATGCATACAAGGGAGGGCGTTACACTAATTGGTATCAGAGCAGTTTGGTCCATGGATTTGCTTGTGATTGATTGAATTGATTGTTGATTGTGTTATCTGCTGATTGACTGTCTAAATGTGCTATAGTTTAAGTATTTGAGATTAGGGTAGTTAGATTGTTTAGACCATTCTGTGATAAGACACGGATGCATAGCTAACTTGTCCGAATTGAACTCGAGTACCTACTTGGGACTGCTGCCATGAATAACTTGCGGTGAGCCTGATCAACTCATTTCATGATATTGTGAGTGCAGAATCATGGCAGGTGGTCGCGGTTCAACTCGGGGAAGGTCTGGCGATGCGGAAGAGGATCTTATCACTACCATTGGGGGATTGGCAACGTTTATCCAGAATATGAGCCAAGAATGGCGCGACCATAGGCAACAGAACCAGAACCCACCCCCACTGCATGACAATTCAGAAGAAATTGCCCGTCGGAGGTTGAAAGACTTCCGCAACTTCCAACCACCTACCTTTGAGGGTGAAGACAACCCCGAGGCTGCAGCGAAGTGGTTGCAGATGATCGAGCACATTTTCGAACGCATGGCATGCCCGGAAGCGCAGAAGACCGATTACGCATCGTACCAGCTGATGGGAGAAGCTTTAACATGGTGGACTGGTGCGAGGGCTCTGCTGAGAGCTCAGGACGTGGAGTTGACGTGGGCCGTATTCAGACAAGTATTTTTGGATAAGTATTTTCCTAAGGCAATGAGAAGAATGAAGCACACTGAACTGTTGTCACTCCGACAGGATAACATGACGGTTAATGAGTACATTGCAAAATTTGGGCAGCTGATCGAGTACGCCAACTTTGATCGGAACATTTACGATGAGGAATGGCAGGTGGAGAAGTTCGAAAGCGGATTACATCCGGAAATCCGTAAACTCATTCTGACGACGGCCAATCGTACACTTCCGGAACTCATCAATCAGAGTCTTCAGGCGGAAGGAATCATTAACGAGGCCAAGAATCTGGATAAGCCACCAACGCAATTCCACGGAGGAAACCGAGCAGGCAGATTCTTCAGGACGACACCTGGTAGGGGTCGAGGCAGAGGTCCGCAGTTGCAGGCGCGGCCTGGAAATTTTAAGAGAAGCAATACTGTTGGTCAATCGTCAACTGGACGACAGGGTGCGACTGTTTGTGTTACGTGTGGAAAGAATCACTTTGGAGTTTGTCGCAAGAGCAACAATGCATGTTTCAGATGTGGCCAGCAAGGACATTTTGCTTACAAATGCCCCCAGAACGCTGACCAACAGCCTATGCAAGCACGGGTGTTCACTCTGGATGCGAACGAAGCGCAAAAATATCCCAACTTGATCAAAGGTAATGTCACTTTAAATGGTCACCCAATTTCTGTTATCTTTGATTCTGGAGCGTCTGGCTCTTTTATGGCAAAGCATACTGCTATGAGAATAGGCATCACCCCAACCCCGTTACCTTATGAGCTACACATCAGCACACCTACTGGAGGATCGTGCACAGCCTCAGAGATCTGCAGAGGTGTTACTTTGCAGTATGAAGGGAACACGTATGCAGTTAACTTGGTGGTCCTACCGGTATTCAATTTCGACGTGATTATCGGTATGGACTGGTTGACGGAAAACGGGATAACGTTGGACTGTCGAGCGGGGAAAGTCATTGTTCCTGCGAAAGAGGGTAATTTTCAACCTTTCTCTCTCATTTCTTTATTACAAGTTAGAAAAGAGCTCCGCAAGGGAGCAGCAGGGTATCTCTTGTCGATCGAGGCTGAGACCTCGGTTGACAATCAAATTCAGAATGTACCTGTAGTTAGAGAATTCGAGGAGGTATTCCCGGATGAAATACCTCGATTGCCTCCTCATAGGGAAATAGAATTTTCTATCGAACTTGTTCCTGGAGTTGGACCAATCTCCATTGCTCCGTATCGTATGGCGCCTTTGGAACTGCGAGAGTTGAAGAAGCAGATAGAAGAACCGTTGGCAAAGGAATTCATCAGACCGAGTACTTCTCCATGGGGTGCTCCAGCCATCTTGATTAAGAAGAAGGACGGGAGTCTACGTCTGTGTGTAGATTACCGACAGCTGAACAAAGTTACAGTGAAGAATAAGTATCCGCTACCGAGGATCGACGATTTGATGGACCAGCTGAGAGGAGCCAGAGTCTTTTCTAAGATAGATCTACGATCGGGATACCATCAGATCCGGGTCAAACCGGAGGATATTCCGAAAACAGCTTTTAGGACTCGTTATGGGCACTACGAATATCAGGTGATCCCATTCGGACTTACAAATGCTCCAGCGGTATTCATGGACTACATGAACCGCATCTTCCGCCCCTTTCTTGATCAGTTTGTTATTGTGTTTATCGACGACATTCTGATTTACTCTACTAATGAAGAGCTGCATGCGGAACATCTGAGGATTGTCTTGCAAATTTTGAAAGAGAAGCAGTTGTACGCGAAATGGTCGAAGTGCGAGTTTTGGCTTAAAGAGGTCCAGTTTCTGGGCCATGTCATTTCATCAGAAGGTATCGCGGTGGACCCCAGCAAGGTTGAAGCTGTCATGAATTGGGAACGACCCAAGACTGTCACTGAAGTAAGAAGCTTTTTAGGTCTTGCTGGATATTATCGAAGGTTTATCCAGAATTTCTCTCAGATAGTGCAACCTCTTACCCGTCTCACTCGGAAGGACAAGCCGTTTGAGTGGACCGAAGCTTGTGAAGAATGTTTCATGGAACTGAAGAGCAGGTTGACAAGTGCTCCCGTACTCACGATTCCGGATCCTACCCGAAAGTTCGAAGTATACTGTGATGCGTCGCTAAAAGGACTTGGATGCGTGTTGATGCAGGATCGTATGGCGGTAGCTTATGCATCTCGACAACTTAAGCCTCACGAAGAAAATTATCCTACGCATGATTTGGAGTTAGCAGCTATAGTGTTCGCACTTAAAATCTGGAGGCACCACTTGTATGGTTCGCAGTTTGACGTGTTCAGCGATCACAAGAGTCTGAAGTACTTGTTCGATCAGAAGGAGCTGAATATGCGACAACGACGGTGGATGGAATTTCTGAAGGACTATGACTTTGAACTTAAATACCACCCAGGAAAGGCAAACGTGGTAGCTGACGCTCTGAGTAGGAAGACACTGCACACTGCAACTCTGATGATAGAAGAACTGAAATTGTTTGAGGCCTTTCGAGACTTGAATTTATCTGTGGACGAGAGAGGGCATAGCATAAGATTGGGAAATATAAAGGTGGAGAATGAATTGATCAGTAGGATTAAGGAGGCTCAGAAAGATGAAGAGTTAGTCCGCGAATTGGTTGGTAACCAAGAGGTAGGGGTGGCAAATCGTGTTCGTGGGTCGGGTTCGGGTCGACCTGTGTCTGACACGAACACGAATAGATTCAACCCGAACACGACCCGATTAATTATTAGTGTTAAAATTCTCAACCCGAACACGACCCACTTTTTCTGCGGGTTGACACGACACGACCCGAAAAATCTTATAATATAAGTGTGATCCGTTTATTACACGACTCGCCCCGAAAAAGCACCAAATCTGATTGCAATATAACAAAAAAAAATCTTCAATAAAAAGAAACCTAGAGTGTATATTTTTTTTTTATATCATTCAATAAAATTACCATAATAACCTTGAAAAAATAAAAAAAAAATTATATTTGCGGGTCAGAGCGGGTTCACGGGTTGACCCGTGACCCGACACGAATATTTTCGTGTTATATTTTCCAACCCGAACACGACCCATTTATTAAACGGGTTGACCTGAACACGAAAATTTCGTGTCGGGTCCGGGTTGGGTTGGCGGGTCGTGTCTTAAATTGCCACCCCTACCAAGAGGTAGTAAAGGATGAGAATGATATTTGGAGATTCCAAGGTCGGTTAGTTGTGCCGAATGAAGAGTTGAAGCAAGAAGTTTTGCATGAGGCCCATAAGGGTAAGTATGCAGTTCACCCTGGATCCACAAAGATGTACCATGATTTGAAGACCTCGTTTTGGTGGCCGGGTATGAAGCGGGATATTGCTGAGTATGTATCTCGATGCTTAACTTGTCAGAAGGTGAAGTACGAACACCAGAAACCGACGGGACTCCTTCAACCTTTGGAGATTCCCGAATGGAAGTGGGACAGCATTGCGATGGATTTTGTAGTTGGACTTCCTCGGACGCGAGAAGGATATGATGCTATCTGGGTGATTATTGATCGATTAACGAAGTCGGCCCATTTCTTGCGTGTTAGGACCACATATAATGCAGAAAGGCTGGCCAGAATTTACCTGCAGGAGATTGTGAAGCTGCACGGAGTTCCTACGAGTATTGTCAGTGATCGTGATCCCAAGTTTACATCTAAGTTCTGGGAATCTTTTCAAAGAGCATTAGGGACCCATTTGAGAATGAGTACTGCTTACCATCCGCAGACCGATGGACAGACAGAACGCACCATTCAAGCTTTAGAGGACATGTTGCGAGCATGTGTGTTGGATTTAGGAGGCAGCTGGGATAATTATCTTTCTTTGATTGAATTTGCTTACAACAACAGTTACCATTCCAGTATTCAGATGGCACCGTACGAAGCTTTATATGGGAGAAAATGCAGATCCCCTTTATGCTGGACTGAAGTGGGTGAGCGAAGTATGTTAGGACCTGATCTAATTCAAGAAACTTCCGAACAAGTAAAGAAGATTCGGGAAAATATGCAGCGGGCTCAGGCCAGACAAAAGAGTTATTACGACAAGCGTCATAAGCCCCTATCTTTCGAAGTCGGAGACCATGTATTCTTGAGAATCACACCTACATCGGGACTCGGAAGGAGAATGGGAGTTAAGAAGTTAAGTCCACGGTACTTAGGACCGTATCTGATTATGGACCGGATTGGAGAGTCTGCATACCGGTTGGCACTACCACCCAATCTGTCAGGAATTCACAATGTATTTCATGTGTCGCAGCTACGGAGATATCTCTCCGATCCATCTCACGTATTACAGCCGGAAGAAGTGGAACTAAAGGAAAATCTGACGTATCAAGTGCAACCGTTCCAAATCCTTGAAAGATCCGTCAAGCGACTCCGTTCCAAAGAGATTCCTTTGGTGAAAGTATTATGGAACAACAGATCGGCAGCTGAAGCCACTTGGGAGCGCGAGGACGACATTCAGAAACGCTATCCAGAACTGTTTAGCTCTTAAGTAAGTTTATTTTGCGGACAAAATTCCTATTTGGTGGGGAGAGTGTAACATCCCACATAATTAGTAAAATACATAAGTATTATAATGATATAGATGCATGTGTATGTTTGATGGCTTGCGAATTGTTTGATCTTTATCCTTGGATGAGACTAAGGTAAGTATTTAAATTAAAATCATAGGAGGGTGCATATGTAGGCATGTGAAACTTTCATTAAAATCATATGAGTAATTTGATTGTGTGTTATAGGGTTTTAGTGCTTATTGGACTTAGGAAGTGGGCTAGTGTGTGGACTTGTCATCTTTAAACTTGTCTTGTTGGACCATTTGTATGTGTAGGCCGATGGCCCAAGGAGGTTTTTGGATCAATCATGTTCAGCCCAAGTTGTACCCATTCTTATTTTCCTTAAGCCTTGTCCAACAAGGTTGTCTTGTGTATCAAGGAATTTCCACATGGCAAGATGTATTCTTTCCCACTCATTTTATGCGCAAAAGAGAGTAGAAAATACTTAGAAAATCCTCCAACATACTCCTTGCATGACCGCCACATCACCCTTAGTTTGTGCACCATTTGACTTCAACTTGATTGCATGGAAGACACATGTACTCCTTAGCATCATTTTGGGCTGCATCCCCCTCATCATGTGCGCACAAGGAAGCTCCAAATCAGATTTTAGGCTGCCACAAATCTGTCTTTCTTGTTGACTTAGAGAACCCTCTTACATGTGCTCATGATGACACCTCCCTTCCACTCCTTGCATGCGCATAGAGTATCCTAGAA
Source organism: Gastrolobium villosum (assembly GCA_032173675.1). NCBI lineage: Eukaryota > Viridiplantae > Streptophyta > Magnoliopsida > Fabales > Fabaceae > Gastrolobium > Gastrolobium villosum. Next base: position 56,065 of record JAVKPL010013661.1, on the reverse strand, counting down.
GCAAACTCTTGCTTGTTTTGACCAAGTGTGCAGTCCCACTCTCACAAGTAATCAGATTTGTCATCATTTTAACCTCTCCTCCCTTCTTCCTTTAAGTGGTGCGCACAAGAGGAGCTTTCCCTCACTTTGCACATTCAGCCAATTTCTCCTCCTCCTCCTCACTCTCTAGCCGTGACTACAAGCACTTTAGAAGAAAGAAAGACTAAGCCAACTCTCTTCTTCCCTCACCTCTCAACCGTGACCTATACACCAAGCAAGTGAAGTGTGAGTTTCTTCTTTTCCCCTCACTGTCCAGCCTTGCTACTCAACCTTGGAAGCTGTCCAAAGTTGTTCTCCTCACCATTGTGTGCGCATAGATCATCTCTAGGAAGGGTGAACTTGTTGTTGTGTAAAGATAGAAGGTGTGGTGTGTGATCCTTGACCAAGAGGTGTGTGCTTCAAGAGGTAAGCCTAGAACTTAGGCCTCTTTCATTTTGTGTAACCATGTGTGTGCTTGAATGTCTCCTTGATTCTGTCTGGTATTGGATTCTTGATTGAACATGGTGAAAGTATAAGGATGGAGCTATTTTATGATGATTTGTATGCATAAGTTATGGAATGAAAGTCTCATGGTTATGCTCAAGTTAATGCCACTGTTTTTGTATGAATATGCCACTGTTTTGAGGATAAATATGCCACTGTTTCGGTATGAATATGCCACTGTTTTGAGGATAAATATGTCACTGTTTCGGTTGGACAAGATCACCATTTTGATGCCACTGTTTCTGCATAAAATACTCACTGTTTTAGTGCCTCACATGCCACTGTTTCTGCATAAAATGCTCACTGTTTTAGTACTTGATGTGCCACTGTTTCTGCACAAAAATACTCACTGTTTTAGTACTTAATGTGCCACTGTTTCTGCATAAAATGATCACCATCTTGATGTCCAAACACAACTCTTTATGCCACTGTTTTGATGTTTAAAAATCACTCTTTATGCCACTGTTTTAATGCTCAAAAATCACCATTTATGCCACTGTTTTAATGTTCAAAAATCACTCTTTATGCCACTGTTTTGATGTGCAAATACCTCTACCTATGTCACTGTTTCATGTTCAAATGCTACCATTCATGCCACTGTTTTGATGCACAAATACCACTACTTATGTCACTGTTTTGATGTTCAAATGCCACTGTTTATGTCACTGTTTTAACGTTCAAATGCCACTGTTTCTGCCACTGTTTAATGCCACTGTTCTACCACTGTTTTGAGGTCCAAGATGTCACTGTTTCTGTTTTAAAATGTTCACTGTTCTGCTGTAAGGTGCTACTGTTTTCTGCTGTAAAACGCTGCTGTATGCTCACTGTTTTCCACTGTAAAACGCTGCTGTATGCTCACTGTTTCTGCTGTAAATCGCCGCTGTAAATGATTGGTTGTAATTGATTTAGGTGCGCTTAAGAAGTGAGATACTTCGCTGCTGTTTGGTATTGTTTAAGGCACACAAGGTAAGTGTCAGGCGATATTACCTAATGTGACTATTGACTACTGGTATAAAGTTGTGACATGATGCTCCATACTCCGTAAAAGTAATATGTTCCTTATTGTGAAAGAAAACTGCCAAAAATGTGCCGTGATGGCTATGGAAATGTGCCGTGATGGCTATATGATTATGAGGTAAAGTTGTTATGTGGCAGCATAACGTATATGAAAAGTATATGTGCCGTGATGGCTATATGAAAAGTATATAAGCATGCACCTTACATCATACCGCATTTTTATACGTTTTGTGTGTGAAAGCATAGCATGGCATGCATGTACCAAGGTCATATAGGCCTTGTTTTTAGAATAGTTATGTACAGGACCATGTGTTTGAGCAAGCATCATATAGGCATCCCTAAGGTACCAGGGTATGGGACACTTGGCATCAGTCCGCATAGGCCCACAGTTGGAATCCACAGGGAGCTCAGGTGCCAGGTATATTGATTCCACTGTGAAGTGCGCGCACGACGGTGCTAAAAGCGCAAAGGAAAGGCGTTATATACGCAATATATATGAATATGATGAAAAGGAAAGGCGTTATATACGCAATATATATGAATATGATGAAAAGGAAAAAAGGAAAAGGAACAAGGATATGTTGAAGTGACTGTTTATAATTTTGTGCCTAGTTAATACTGTTATATTATTGGTTTTGTTGCCACACTACTGGGATTATTCTCACCCCTTCGGGGCTGCTATTTTCCTAAATGGCAGGAGGACGTAAAAGCATTTGAAGGCGTAATGTTTGTTGTTGCTTGCTGATGAATGGACTTGTACTGTTGCTGTTTGATTGATTGGATGACTGTAATGCTTAATGTTTTGGTACTCTTGGATGACTGTAGACTTTATCGTCTCTATTTTACCTTGAACTTTTATGAACAGCGGCTATTTTGGAAAATGTTTGTGAAAGGAATTTTTGAAAGACTTAAGTGCTGAAATTTTTACAGTGCACCTTACGGGTGGTGTTTTTATGAGCAAACGAACTCCGATTTACTATTATTTTATATGCACGCGAAGCCCCCAACGTGCTCTTTCTAAATCACTTGAAATATTTTTTATCGTCCAAACAGAAGTCATAAGGATTTTGAAACGTCCTACGGTTTTGTACTTAGAATAAGGAACCTCTGTTAGTTTATGTGACGTTAAAGACTCTAATTCCGTTTAGCAAACGACTCTCTTGGATGCATACAAGGGAGGGCGTTACACTATGCATAGTAAAAGAGATCATGAGATGATCTTCCTTTAGAGTCAATTAATTGAAGATTCCCTATTTTGAATAAAGCTTACCCTAAGCTGCAGGGGTTGATACATTTCCTTACCCTAGGTTAATGGGAAGATAACCGAGACGAAAGGAAATACATACGGTAACCAAATATGTGCAATAGGATGATCAAGTCATTAATCTGACTAGTTCTGGGGCAACAAAGCATTGCTAGTGCTTTGTGTTGTCATTAATTGGGTTGTGGGCTTGTTGGGCCCAAACCCAGTTATGTCAGAAGCTAAGTTGGACCAAATGGGTCACACACTAACACCTTGTAGTCATGATGGACTAGCTTTAAAGGTATTGGGCCTAATAATGGTTGTTAGCGCAAGAAGCTGTTTGGAAGCCCACCTAAAAGGGTGGGTGGTGCATGGAGCTTAGTAATGGGCTTGGATAGTCCAAGCCATTACTAATTAATTTAATTAGTTAAATTAATAATCAAATATTTGAATTTCGAATTTTGAATTTGAAATTTGAATTTGGAAATTTGAATTGGGAATTTGAATTTCGAAATTCGAATTTTGAATTTGAAATTTGAAATTTAAATTTGAAATTTGAATTTGAATTTGGAAATTTGAATTTCGAATTTGAAATTTGAAATTTTGAATTTTGAATTTGAATGTTTGAACATTTGAATTCAAGTGTTTGAATTCGAATTTGAATTGGTTTTTGAAAAGTTGTTTCATAACAAAAGGGTAAGACATGATCTTATTGGAGCATATTCCTTGGATCAAGAAGCATCTTTGGAGCACTTCCTTGGGCTGTTTGGTGCGCAAGTTTAAGTGATAAGGATGTCATCTTATCACTTAAAATAAAGCTCCATTCAGATTTGGTGGTTGAGGGAATCAGTGGGTGAGGTGATTCAAATTTTGAATGCAACTACTCAATATATTTGGACCCCTTCTAGGGTTGAATTATGCGCATGAAAAGTGTATACTATATGCTAGTTTATGAATTTAAGTTTAAATTATTTTGAACTTAATTTAATGTGGATAAGATTGGAGGTTGTTGGCAAAACTGGTTTTGCAACAGCTCCACCTTATCCTCCCTGTTCCATGCGCAAATTTCAAAAGAGTTTGAAAGTTGGTTTTCATTTTGAATGATTTAAATCTCTCCTCCTCTCCAAGTGTGCGCATAAGACTTGTTCCTCACCTTAGGGTTTTGAAGAAAACCTAGCCAACTCTCCTCCATCTATGCACCATTCTGTAGGGTAGTTCACTACACTTTTTCAAACAGAATACCTAGCCTCCACCTTCACCACTTGTGCGCATAGCAAGCCTCACTGTGGTGTTCATCTAGTGGCTTTCAAGAAAGGGTTCTTGCATCATTGACGAACGGTGGTGTGGATCACCATTAGAGGGTTTGAACCCTTCAAGCCTGACATCTGATCTCCCTGACTGATCAGGCCAAAAACAAGGTAACATCATGCAGTCTTAAAGCATGAACCTATGTGTGCATGTATTTTCTGCAGTAAAATTTTTGTTTTCACCTTACATGCATCGGCCTTCAAAGGCCAGTTTACTTTCAGATGGAATTATCCCTTGATATCCAAATTACACACAAAATGCTGTCAGATTTATTTTAAAAGATGTGAGATACAAGAAAATATCAAGTAGTTTTAATTGAACAAGGAATAATTAGCTAATTGTAATACAAAAGGGCCGACCCAGTTCAAATACTCACTTCGTGAGTGTCTGGGAAAGGGAATACTCTAGGCAATCTTTCCCCTGCTTTTTGCAGAGAGACTGATTTGAACCCGCGACCTGATACACCACGGCAAGCAAGCTTACCGCTGAGCCAAGCTGGCCCTTCAATTGTAATACAAAAGAAAAGTATTATTCATGTTTTTATGTTAAAACAAACGAGCCAATTATAAAGCAAGCTTTCACGTTTATTTAATTAAACATGTTGCGCTTAATACCACTGTTGATGTTAATAAATCGGTTTCAGAACGAGGTATAAATCGGTTCTAGAACGAGGTGTTACAAATTATTTATTTGTTATTTACGGAATGGAATGCATTTTTTATATTTGGCTTTATTTTTTACACTTACATGTAATTTTGAGTATATTCCCTTTGCTGCTTGAAGAAGAACATGTCCAAGAAGCACATTTGGTTTGAGAAATGTAGAGTTGGCCCCTGCAATGTTGCTGTATCACTTCCCAGTGGAATGAAAAGTGAACAATTGGACATAAATGAGGAATTCGGAGTAATAGTTAGAAGAAAAGGTGATCTGTTCTTGAGGTTAAAGCTAACCATTCAAAGGTTTTTGCTTCATTCATAAGGCAAGATACTAAGTTTCCAGATTTTTCCATTATCATCACTGATTTGGATGCACTAAAAACTTCTCTGCTCTACTACACTCATTAGAATATATCAACAGCGTTTTATATCACTACACAGTTTGCAACATTTTATTTCCTTCAAAGGTTATAGATAGATTTTGCTTCTTTGGTTGTTCATGTTACAAGCATGGTAGGAGAAGCGATGGGAATCAAGTACAGGTCTTCTTTTCTAATAACAGACACTCCAAATACATCAGTAATGTCCAAATCCTCACTTCTTATTCCATTGGGAAGCCTCCAATGAAAGTTATACAATAACATCGCAAGAACCAACTCAACATTTGCAACAGCAAAGTTCATGCCTGGGCATATTCTCCTTCCAGCACCAAAAGGGATGTACTCAAAACTAGTTCCTTTGTAGTCAATAGGATTATCACTAAACCTCTCAGGATAAGAGTTCTCTAGTTCAGTCCAATAATTTGGATCTCTTCCAATTGCCCAAGCATTCACTATGACCCTACTTTTGACAGGTATGTGATACCCTTTAATCTCACAAGCTTGTCCACATTCCCTTGGAATCAAAAGTGGACCTGGAGGGTGTAATCTCAGAACCTCTTTGATGACTTCTTTCAAGTATTTGAGCTCTTCAATGCAAGTTTCATCAACCCTTCCTCTCCTTTCAAATATCTCTCTCACTTCAGCTTGTGCTTTCTTCAAGACTCTTTGATCCTTTATCATCTCAGCCATTGCCCAGTTAATAGTAGTTGCAGCAGTGTCACTTCCACCTGTGAAGATATCCTGAAAGGTAATAATCATATCAAGTTAAATTGGTTCAAACTTCAAATATATCCAGTACATCAAAATGCTGCTCAATTTACTGAAATTAACAGTCATATGTTAGATTATTAATTAGGACTAAATAAGTTTAATTTAAGCTTTTTATCTGGTTTTCACACCAGGAAACTTAATTAATTACTCACATGCATGCATATGATTTTTCAATCCAGATTGATATGCTTACAAAGATTATAGCCTTGATATTTTCATTAGTTAAGAGAAAATCCCTGTCACTGCTCCTATCCTCAAATTTCAAGAGAACATCAATGAGATCTTCCTCTGCTTCAACTAGACCTTTAGTTCTTGACTTTGCCTCTCTATGGTCATGGATGATATTCTCTAATATACTGTCTACTTTTTGGTGTAACTTCTCAAGCAAAGGCCTCATCCCATAGAGGTTTTGAAGCCATTTAGCTGAAGGAAACAAGTCTCCAATGTAGAAACCACAGCTACCTTTAAAACCTCTCTTACCACTGATATGAACTCTTCTTGCTCCATGTATGTAAGAGCCCATTGTACACCGGTATTGTTAACATTAATCATGATATTAAGCGCAGTTACAATCACAGCAATTCATTTAGTAAAAATGCGAATAAACTTTTTCCGATTATTACGCGAACGGTTAAAACATAAAAAGCGTAATAATTTAAAGCTGTGATCGTAACTGAAACACTAGCGGAAGACTTACATAAAATATTTATACACTTTATTTTACTACATATAAGACACTAAGGGGTTCCCATAAACCCACTTAGCCAATTCCTCACTTTTACGTTTTTTTTTACCAACTTAACAAGATTCACTAAATAATTTTCTACGTACACCAAAACAAAAATCCAAACCTAGACTTCAGGTTATCCTTTCTCCTTACTCAATTACCTTTCTAACAAGCTATCACGCTCTCGATTCCGAGCTCGTTAGCTCCGGTTATCGCCGTTTGAAGTTGGACAAACAACATTGCCCACCAACTCCAAAACAGCCCAAAACTTCCAACACTCACAGATTATTCTGCACCTAACCACAAGACCACTGTCTCTCGAACTTTTACACCATAAACTAGACACCTCAAACTTCGATTTGATATGTCTTATGCTTAATTTGACCAAGTAACGAAGCGGGAATTAATTTCCCAAAACTGACCCAGATCTGCCCACAGATACAGGCCAGAACAGGGCAGTTTGTTCCATCAGCCACCATGGGCTGCGCACACCACCAATGATTCTAGGATTTTGACACAACGTAGGGGACATCTTAAGCTTTAAAATGGTGTATGGTACGTCCCAATCGGACCACTGTGGAGAGAGATATGCTCTCCCGAAGTTCACCCAAAAACTGCCAATTCTACAGAAAATTCGCCAGAGTTTCCTTTGTATTTCCTAAAATCCCCAATTTTGCATAAGCTGTTTAACACTACAATTATACCTGAAATCCAGCAAAATCCAATGGGTGGCACACACTAGGACCAACAATGCCTTGGGGCACTTACAATCCAATCCGATTTACACTTAAAACATAAGCAGTTCACTTTCAATCTTTTATCGTTTCAATCACTAACTTTCAATTTCATGCATATATCATCATATAGATAATCATAACCTAAAATAGGCCTAAGGCTAAAGCCCTTCCATCATAATAAACATACATCCATGGTATATTTACAATACTGAATTACCATTACACTTACAACTTTAACTTCAATTTACAATAATCCACATATTACAACTTTACTTAACAAATGCATTAATAACTAAAATGTCAAATATGATACACTGAAGCAAATATGCATCACTACTCCACTCATCATCATGCGGGCTTCTTGCCCGCTGCTCCGTGTCCACTGGTACATCCTGAAATAAATGCCCCGAGACGGGGTGAGATATACGGATATATCTCAGTAACCAAGAGGTTCTGGAGAAAATTCCGCCCAATGGTTCACTTCGATGTATATCAATAATATAAAACAACACCACTATTATAAAACGGGATAAAGCAAGGGATTTAGAGAAAGGGGGAAATATCAGAAACAACTACGACATGCGGGATGGTAGCTACCAATACCACGCCATGTCCTCGGCTATACGCCTATGGGTACTACCCCTGGCGTGTTCATAGAACAACCCACCAAGGTACCCCTTCCAACCATATACACCCGAGACAACCTAGTGTGCTCCTATCCGGATAACATACCACGATCCTGGGTCAACTGGAACTCCCTCTCGGAGACCTATCCAGTGGAAGTCCGGAAACTTGCCCGAAGGCTAAAATATCTACTGGCCAGAGATCTGGTACATAAGTACCCACTGTGATAATGCATATGCATGCTCATGCTGTTCTACACTACTCATACACACTTCCTACCATCACCCTCAACGGGTATGGTGGAACACACATGGGGAACAAGCCCCAGTACCAAGAGGTTACCTTATACTTTTCCACTAAGCTCCGCAGCAGCTTAACTCACAGCTTGGTACACAAGGAATGCCTACATAGAGGACATATCCAATCACTTAGAAATTCAAACAACACATGAAATTTCACAATTATTCATGTGTTAACCACTTCACTTACCTCAATCCACTTGGTCCAAAACCAAGGGCAGTCCACTATTTCACTGTTCCGGGTTTAAATCCACGTACGGCAACCTATACAACCATGTATAGCCGTCAATTTACGTTAAATTATGACAAAATGTAAAAACACCAAAATCCCTCTTTTTCCCACTAGGTGGTTCGGCCATATTAGTGTTATTTAGGGATTTATTTTTCTAAATTTTCTTTCTCATTTTATTACACTTCCATAGGTTGCCAAAAGGCTAATTCAATCGTCGTTTCTCCGTTTTACGTCTTTTACGCATCGTTTGCTAAATCTTTCACTCTAGGCTCTTTTATGCCAAATGACACCACTCATTATTTTTCATTGATTCTTCCGCTTTACAATCACAACACAACCCATCTAATTACCATTTAAAGCATGAAACATCATCCATGTAATTTACACAATATTATTTTACCTCTTTTTGCCTAAAGGCCGATTTGCTCACTATTCACATCCAAGGAATTTCCATCAATTTTAACCACTCCACACCTCATATCATCCTATTATATCATCATACAATCATACAACAACTCACCAATACACTCCCAACACATTTTCAAAATTCAAAGTCTTGACACCCAAAAATTTTACTAAGTTAAAATCCATTTTTTTCACCAAAATTTTTCATGGCATTTCTAGCTTTAATACATCATTCTAAGGCATTATCATCTAATATACATTTTCCATTTGAGCTCTCTAACATCACAAATCAAACAAGCCCTCTTTAGGGTTCATAAACAATTTCAAAAATAAATCATCAAATCAATCCATGAGAGGTGTTGAAACTTACCCACAATTATGTCACAAGACTCCTCCTAGAACTCCACAAGCAATGGCTCAAGAAATCAACCCCAAAATCACAAAATTCCCAAAAATTTCGTTGCTGTATATGCCTTTTTTCTCACAATAGAGAGGGTTTTGAGGGAAACTAATCGGTGGGTTGTGTTCGGATGATGATTTCCATCGAATTTCAAGACAAGAATCGTCGGATTCGGTGGAGAAATGGCTAAGTTGTGATGAAATAAAATTTTGGCACAATAATGGGGCTTAAAGGGCAGCAACTCAGTTTTGCAAGGAAGGAGGAAAAGAAAGGTGACGATGAATAGTGAAGGGTGAGGTGGCTTAAGTGGAACTTAAGTGGGGCGGGTCCCACGCGATATAAAACTCATCCAAATTTCTCTTCGATTTCACTAAACGTTCATAAATTCAAAACTTATTTAGAAACTCTAATTTTTAACATTGACCATTGTCCTTTAATTATACTTAGTCAGATGAATCCGGAGTTTTCTGGTCATTCAGAGAAAACACTATTTTAAGCTATTGCGCGCGCCGTTGGTACGCTTCCCCAAACTGACTTAATTCCATCGAATATTTCCATAAATCATATTTTCTAGCTCTATAAACCATTTATAACTCATATTTGAAACCTAGAGCTCAAAACTCAACTGGCACGTTTTACGGTGCAATCGTACTGTGGTATTTTTACCCGCGAAAAACACTATTCACTGATTTTTCTGAAACTTGCCTATCCACTCAATTTTTCGTTCTGAATCCATTTCCAGACTTATTTTTATCATCTAAGACCTTCTACTCAATTTTTATCTTCCTAGGGTTGCGTGTTGGCTAATTACCGTTTTGCCATTTCTTTGTATTTTGGCCTAATCTTTGGGATTTTCACTAATCCTTCACTTAATTACTCACTTAACACTTTAATTACTTAATTTAGAATTGTTAGGTGTTATAATGTATTTCTTTCCAAATGCAGCCCTTGAAGTTATTGTATACAACAGTGACATAACTGCTTGAGTAAGATTGATGACTGATCCTTCTTCTGAACCAATCCGTTTGATGAGATTAGTAATCTTTTCCTCTCTGATTGGCCAATAAGATTGGACATGTTTTGTACTTAAAAGCTGGTGCAAATCTTTCGAAGCTGCCTCCAATAATCACCATAAGGTGAAAATGCTACATCTGTGGAATTATAGAACACTATCTGTGAAGTTAGAGAAGGAGGCCTTGATGCAAAGATAACATCACGGGTTTTCATGACCTCCCTAGCATACTCTGGTGAGGAAACAACAATGAAGAAGACCTCACCCAGTTGAAGATGCATCAAGGGTCCATACTTTTTAGCCAATTATCTTAATTTTCTGTGTGGTGCAGACCCAACAAGATGGGGTATATTTCCTACGATAGGTAGCTTCCATGGCCCTGGTGGTATATTTTGAGTTGAGTCAGTTTTCTTGAGGTTCCTCCTTAGCTTTTGTGTCACAATGATGAAGAGGAGAATGGACAAAAGGGCCAAAGGATAAATTGCTTCTAGACCCATGTGGATAAAACTGAGAAGTAAGGCAGAACAAATGTTTTTGTAGTTTGGTGAAGAACAACAATTTTATGTATGTATATATAGACATTGTGGAGCTTTGAAATAAGTGTGTCCTTGTTACAAAGGCTGGTGTTGTCTGCTTGTGATTGGAAGAGTACAGTTTCAACTCACGCAATTAGCAAGTGTAACAGTAGCACCAATGTAATGCCCGGCCGCTTCAAGAATCAACGACTATCCCCACATACTAACACGAGACTTTTCAGTGTGTTTTTTCCTCACTTGCACACTTCCTGGGAAAACTTCCCAGGAGGTCACCCATCCTAGAATTGCTCCAAGTCAAGCAAGCTTAACTGTGGAGTTCTGTCGTTCCGGGCTACCGAAAAGAATATGAATCTTGTTAGTATGGGTAGTACCAATTAATTCTTACAAGCTATCCCAAACTGTGCAGTCTCACACCTGCACAGTCTTTGGAATCTCTCTCTTTTGGGTGTCAATTCGATTCATCCATGCATGTAACCCCCGCTAGAAGCCTGTCAGGAGCCCCTCCTTGTCCATGCCCTTTCACACCGACGATCACTCCCCGTCCTCATCAGCACTCTGGATTTTACAACCAAGGTGCATTTACGAGAGCAGTATATCAATGCAATGAAAACATGAACATGATACACAATTAGTTTGAAAATCTACATGAGGAGAAGTACTTGTTTTTAGAGTGATATTCTCAATGATATGAGTCTTAATTAAAATTTATTGTAATACTATAAATGTAATCTAACAGCTAGAATGATTTTAAGTTCTTTTTTTTTTTGGCAATGAAGCTATCATGCTTACTAGTTTATTATTGACTTTTAGGATAACTGTTTTTGGCAAATGTGTAGATATATTTATTTTCATTTATAAAAAAAATGTAGTGATTCCATTTGTCGATGCAAACAATACTTAAAATAATAATAATAATAATAATAATAATAATAATAATAATAATAATGTCGGTGAATCAGGATAGTCCAAATGTACTGCTATGATTGATTGTTGATCTATGTATCAGTTTAAGGATTTTGAGATAGAAGATGAGTACTTTCGTAAGAGATAATTATCAATGTTAATGGTATTTTCTCCATGGGGAAGAGAAATATGTGAATTGGGTATATGATGTTAAACTTTTGGCTATTCATGCAAGGGTATATAGTTATTGCTAATGCAATGACTATGATGAATTCGGGTAATAACGAACACGTCGAAATTGGAGGTGTTGTGCCGTGAATTGGTGTTAAAACTAGCCTTCAGAAAATAACCCAATGGGTGGAAGAGACACCGACTAATTAGACGAGGAAAGAATCTGAATTCGATTCAAAATAATATAAATTTGGAGAAGACGAAGAGCTTTAGTTGTGATTAAATCCTGATTCAGGATTAGTCTTATATCTAACTCAAAAGAGATAAATTTTGTGAAAATATTAAATAGGCCAACTAGCCTCAAAAAAATAATTAGAATATCAACATGCCAAAAAAAAGGAGCATTGTTGTGCATTTAATATTTGAATTACGCTTGAGTTACTAATTTATCTTGTATCAATAAATGAAATAGAATGAGTAGCCAAGGACAGGTCGATAACAACTTCATTTGTCGATGCAAACCGGAGTTACGCAGCTGACAAATATGTTGAGGCAGCAGCTCTACTCCAAAATAAGAGGTATAAATTATCTACATAATATTACTTGATGTTATTATTCTTCTGGATGTGATGTTTGTTTGTAATGTATGACCTATGTCTTCATCCTATGCTTTTAAAAGTATAAGACAAACTTGCCGTTATTTGTAAAGTTTTGGAAGAAAGTGAAAGAAAACAACTTTGATAAACCAAACTGAAAAATATTCACTTGGGGATGAAACCAACGCCATTCATCTTCTGACGCATTGAGACAAGTTGCTATACTCAAAATAAGACCACTAGAATTATCTGAATATTATTTCCTTGTGTCATTATTATTCTTTTGTCCGCAATCTTTGTTGGAACTTGTAAGTCTATGACAGATATCCTATGCTTTAGAAAGTAAAGGACATACGCATTATTGTACAGCTTTCATAGTCGGGTTTTAGTGAGTGTCTTAAAACTTCACCCCGTCTTCCGAGTTGATCGGTCAACCCTGACCCCTCCTTTCTGAGGGTTGGGATGATAAGTTGGACCCTATATGAACATCGACTTCTCTGACCCCAAAATTCGGCCAGATTTCAATGACTCCCGAGTCAGAGGGATCAAAAGGGTCACTGCATTTTTTTTTTAATTCCATGAAACAACATCATTTTATTAAAAAAATTGAATAAAAATGCTTGCAAACCTAAATCAAATTGTCCTAGCGACCTAGGCTCTTCAATCTTTACCTCACTGCCATGAATCTGAAGGTATATCATCAGAAACGTGGAAGCGCATCGTACTGTTGCGATGAGGAATGAAGAACACCGCTTTGATTACCTGGTGTGAAGAAGCGAGCATGACGATTCGTCACGTCCAGTTCTCCTTCTCAAGCCTCAAGATCTGCAGCAACGAACCACGAACGGTAGCAAAATCCGCTCTACGGTTGATCTTCTAGGTTATGACTCAAGGGGATCAGGTGGTCGTGTGGGCAACCGTTCAGATGATGAACGTCTGCATCATTGGTTGGTGTGTTTCTGATGTCTGTAACCCTGGGAGGCACAAGGGAGAAAAGAGTGTTTATATACCCTACCCAGTCCAAAACTAACCCTAAGCTTCATGGGTTAAAATTGGACTTTGGGCTCACTCTCGCTAAAGCTATTGGGTTTAAGTGAAAAGAGCATACTAAACCCAACAATCTCCTACTTGCTCTTTTGGACACAAACTTGAGTTCATAGACCCAAGACTATGTAGCCCATAAGCCATCATCATCTGATTATACAACTCATCCCTTGTCTCAAGCTAGCCTGGGGATCTACCATTTGTCACTCATCAAGGCTCCTGATAATCTTTGAAAGATTATCTAATTCGGCGCTACTCCACTAAAGGCCCGAACGTGAACTCCAAGATTAATGACCTTTATAACATGAATATGCATTGCCCCTTCGTAGAATGTCTATAATTGATTGATAAGTTTTCTGTAACTCAATCAATTATTTATTCCCTTGACTATGATAGTTTCTCTAATGGATTACATGCATTGGCCAGTGTCTTTAATATTCAAATTGTAACATCCCACATAATTAGTAAAATACATAAGTGTTATAATGATATAGATGCATGTGAATGTTTGATGGCTTGCGAATTGTTTGATCTTTATCCTTGGATGAGACTAAGGTAAGTATTTAAATTAAAATCATAGGAGAATGCATATGTAGACATGTGAATTTTATCATATGAGTAATTTGATTGTGTGTTATAAGGCTTTGGTGTTTATTGGACTTGGGAAGTGGGCTAGTGTGTGGACTTGTCATCTTCAAACTTGTCTTGTTGGACCCTTGGATGTGTTGGCCGATGGCCGAAATAGGTCCTTGGACCTATCCTATTCAGCCCAATGTGTACCCATTCTTACTTCCCCTAAGCCTTGTCCAACAAGGTTGTCTTGTGTATCAAGGAATTCCCACATGGCAAGATGTATTCTTTCCCACTCATTTCATGCGCAAAAGAGGGTAGAAAATACTTAGAAAATCCTCCAACATACTCCTTGCATGACCGCCACATCACCCTTAGTTTGTGCACCATTTGACTTCAACTTCATTGCATGAAAGACACATGTACTCCTTAGCATTATTTTGGGCTGCATCCTTCCTCATTTAGGCGCACATGGAGAGGTCATAGATCAGATTTTTATGACACAAAATATGCATTGAGTGTTGACCAAGAGAACCATCTTACACCTTCCATCATGAGCCTGAAATGTGCAGATTTCTGCATGCTTTTGCAGTCCATCATGAACCAAATCTGTCCCTTGCCTCCACATGCAACAAAAGAAGGATTTTTGGGCAGATTGCATGTGCTTTGAGTGGAGGAGAAATCTGCCAACTCCTTCCACTCCACCTTGTGCGCATGGTTTAGTTGTTTATGTTAAAAAAATTCTGACTTAGGTAGGACAACATTCAGATCTGAACCTCCCCCTTTCACCTCCTTGCATGTGCCTAGAGTGTGCAAGAAGCAAGCTCCTTGCTTGTTTTGACCAAGTGTGCAGTCCCACCTTCACAAGAAACCAGATTTTGCCATAATGTTTCATCATTGCAACCTCTCCCCACTTTTTCTTTAAGTTTTGCGCACAAGAGGGACTTTTCCTCACTTTGCACATTCAACCAATTTTCCTCCTCTTCCTCACTTCTCTAACCGTTTAGAACAGGAGCTCTAGGAGAAAGATAAACCTTGACAACTCTCTTCTTCCCTCACCATCCAACCGTGGCCTATACTCCAAGTGAAGTGTAAGTTTTCCTTCTCATTCCCTCACTGTCCAGCCTAGTCCTCACCTTTGGAAGCTGTCCAAGATTGTTCCTCCTCACCATTTGAGCGCACAAGCCATCTCTAGGAAGGGTGAACTTGTTGTTGGTAGAACTAGAAAGGTGTGGTGTGTGAGCAAGAAGTGTGTGCTACAAGAGGTAAGCCTAGAACTTAGACCTTTTACATTGTGTGAAACCATGTGCATGAGATGTCTACTTGGTTCTATTTTGTGTTGAATTCTTGAATGAGCATGGTGAAGGAATAAGGATGGAGTTACTTGATGATACTTGTGTGATTTCATTATTGCATGAGATTTTCTTTAAGCCTTATAGCACATTGCATGATATAATGGAATGAAAGTCCCATGGTTATGCTTAAGAAATATGCCACTGTTTATGTATGATTGTGCCACTGTTTTGAGGCTAAGAATGTCACTGTTTCGGTTTCACAAGATCACCAATTTGATGCCACTGTTTCTGCACACAATACTCACTGTTCTAGTGCCTCACATGCCACTGTTTCTGCATAAAATGCTCACTGTTTTAGTACATAATGTGCCACTGTTTCTGCATAAAATGCTCACTGTTTTAATGCCACACATGTCACTGTTTTGCACCAAAAATACTCACTGTTTTAGTACTTAATGAGCCACTGTTTCTGCATAAAATGATCACCATCTTGATGTCCAAACACTACTCATTATGCCACTGTTTTAATGTTCAAAAATCACTACTTATGCCACTGTTTTGGATGTCCGAAAATCACCAATTATGCCATTGTTTTAATGTTCAAAAATCATCACTTGTGTCACTGTTTTGATAATCAAATGCTACCATTCATGCCACTGTTTTGATGTGCAAATATCACCACTAATGTCACTGTTTTGGATGTTCAAATGTACCATTCATGCCACTGTTTTGATGCTCAAAAGCCACTGATTATGTCACTGTTGTAACGTTAAAATGCCACTGTTTCTGCCACTGTTTGATGTCCAAAATGCCACTGTTTCTGTTTGAAAATGGTCACTGTTTCTGCTGTAAGATGTTATTGTTTTCCTACTGTAAAACGTCACTGTTCTGCCCACTGTTTTTAAGGAAAACGTCACTGTTTCTGCCCACTGTTTTTAAGGAAAAAGTCACTGTTTCTGCTCACTGTTTAAAGAACAAACGTCACTGTTTTCTGCTGTAAAATGCTGCTGTATGCTCACTGTTTTCTGCTGTAAAACGCTGTTGTATGCTCACTGTTTTCTGCTGTAAAACGCCGCTGTAAATGATTGGTTGTAATTGATTTAGGTGCGCTTAAGAAGTGAGATACTTCGCTGCTGTTTGGTATTGTTTAAGGCACACAAGGTAAGTGTCAGGCGATATTACCTAATGTGACTATTGACTACTGGTATAAAGTTGTGACATGATGCTCCATATTCCGTAAAAGTATTATGTTCCTTATGATGAAAGAAAACTGCCAAAAATGCCGTGATGGCTATGGAAATGTGCCGTGATGGCCATATGATTATGAGGTAAAGTGGTTATGTGGCAGCATAACGTATATGACAAGTATATGTGCCGTGATGGCTATATGAAAAGTATATAAGCATGCACCTTACATCATACCGCATTTTTGTACGTTTTGTGTGTGAAAGCATAGCATGGCATGCATGTACCAAGATCATATAGGCCTTGCTTTTTAGAATAGTTATATACAGGACCATGTGTTTGAGCAAGCATCATATAGGCATCCCTAAGGTACCAGGGTATGGGACACTTGGCATCAGTCCGCATAGGCCCACAGTTGGAATCCACAGAGAGCTCAGGTGCCAGGAGTATTTGATTCCACTGTGAAGTGCGCGCACGACGGTGCTAAAAGCGCAAAGGAAAGGCGTTATATACGCAATATATATGAATATGATGAAAAGGAAAGGCGTTATATACGCAATATATATGAATATGATGAAAAGGAAAAAGGAAAAGGAACAAGGATATGTTGAAGTGACTGTTTATGATTTTGTGCCTAGTTAATACTGTTATATTATTGGTTTTGTTGCCACACTACTGGGATTATTCTCACCCCTTCGGGGCTGCTATTTTCCTAAATGGCAGGAGGACGTAAAAGCATTTGAAGAAGTGATGTTTGCTGCTGCTTGCTGATGAATGGACTTGTACTGTTGCTGTTTGATTGATTGGATGACTGTAATGTTTAATATTTTGGTACTCTTGGATGACTGTAGACTTTATCATCTTTATTTTACCTTGAACTTTTATGAACAGCGGCTATTTTGGAAAACGTTTGTGAAAGGAATTTTTTGAAAGACTTAAGTGTTGAAATTTTTACAGTTCACCTTACGGGTGGTGTTTTTATGAGCAAACGAACTCCGATTTACTATTATTTTATATGCACGCGAAGCCCCCAACGTGCTCTTTCTAAATCACTTGAAATATTTTTTTATCGTCCAAACTGAAGCGATAAAGATTTCGAAACGACTTTCGGATTTGTATTTAGCCTAAGAATCTTTGCTAGCATATGTGACATTAAAGACTCTAATTCCGCTTAGCAAACGACTCTCTTGGATGCATACAAGGGAGGGCGTTACACAAATACCGATAACCGAGGGGGTGAGCGGCGACGGAAGCGACGCCGAGGCAGTGGCCGGTGTTGGTGCGCTCCAAGACAAGTTCGTCGGACCTCCACAGCCTAACGGTCTCGTCGAGTGAACCAGTAAGGAGGAGTGCAGATCGGGTAGCAGTTGCGGGAACCCATGTCATCGCCCACACTGAATCGTCGTGCGCCTCAACGGATTTGATTCTGGCAAGTTTCATTGTAATTACGAAGTGCCTCTCTCGTCACTGCTGCTTCCCCACTTCCTGTGCTTCAACTTCAACTAGAGAGGTTTTGAACGCTGGTTGACTCTGGGCCTTTCTCCTTTTGCTGCCTAGGCCCATTCACATAGCTTATAATGCGTTTTGAACATTTTTTTTTGAAGGGATATATTTTTCTTATGTGGAAGAAAAAAATTATTTCATATTGTAGAAATAAAAGTATAAGTGGGACCCAAAGGTAAGAGGAGAGAAGAAAAAATGGTGGAACTCAATCCCTTTTTGTGTGTAGAAAAGTTATTTATTTCATGTAAAATGAGTTAAACATAACATTTTTTCTTAATTTATGTGACGTGGACCTATCCGATCCAGGACATAAGACACACGTATAAATAGTTCAAGAGGTGCAATAACCAAAACTTAAAAAAGCTAAGAAAACACATGTCATCTCGCATGCTTAAAACTAGAGATGGTAAAACGGGATGGGGCGAGCGGGTTTAGTTTTTCAAATATGCCGCCCGCCAAGCCTGCATCACCAGCCTGTTAGGGCTGGATTTTTAAATTTTTTTAAATATTTTTTTTAGCTTAAAATCTCACGGCTTGGAGGGCAGCCCGTCCCGCCCGCCCAAACGGGGCGGGGCGCACTTAGTTTTCTTGCCCACTTTCAAAAAACGGGGCGGGACACCTTCTTTGCCATCCCTACTTATAACTATGGTATCCACAATTTAGAATTGTACTGCCACGAGTTGATAGCCAATAATTAAAGGAGAAACATTGATTCTTTCTCTGCTAAATATTAGAAAGCATAGCCCATAAATAGATATATTGCATATGGGATAGCCCATAAAAGCCATTTTTCCACCAATAAGATTAAGTACAAGTTTGTAATGGGTTTTAAAATTTTTTTATACCTTACTTATTTTAAAAGTATTTTTTTATATATATAAAAATAGAATTATATAGATTTTTTTAAAAATGGGGAGGGTTCTTTTGACTCGAGAGTAAGACGTTTAAGTCTTACTCTCCATCTCAGCTGTTGATGAACGAAAATTAACGGTTGTCATTCATAGTGTAATTAATAATTAATTAATTAATATATTTTCCTAAAATGTTATTGTGTAGGTCTCGATTTTTTTAGATTATTTTATCAGAAAAACATTTCTGCAGTTACTCCCAAAATGACGTCGTTTTGAGATTGAAATATTAAAAAATTATAGGGAAAAAAGTTTCTGCAGTTAATGCAGATAAGTTATCTGCATTTATTCCCAAAACGACGTTGTTTTGGTATTGAAATCTTAAAGAATTATAAATATAAAGACTATTATAACCCTGAAACAAATTAAAATTACAAAAATATCATGATTTCCGTCCCAAAATGACGTCGTATTGGGCTTACTGCAGATAACTTATCTGCAGTAACTGCAGAAAAAGCGAACCCAAAATTATAATTACAAATACTATAATAACCCTGAAATAAATTAAAATTACAAAAACACCATGATTTTCATCTCATAACGACATCGTATCAAATTTATTGCAATAACTACATAAAGAACGAACCCTTATTTTATATCACGTGTTGAGTCGTGCCCAAATGGAACACGACTTAACACCAAATGCGCCTAATTGAGACTCCCGCCACGTTTTCGTAAATTCTTATTTAATTTGCGATACTTAAATTATTTTGTGCCAATGCATGGATCGACTATCATAAATTTCAACACGAAAAAAATGAAAAATCATCGGATACAAACAAACGCCAAAAACTAATCTAGAATTCCATGAGAATTCCAAACACATCACAGTCGTAAATGAGAATTCCAAACAATATAATTTAAAAAATAAAATAGAAGTCCAACAGAATCAACGAAGGAGCTCCAACAGTCAAAGGAAAAACAACGATAGAAAGCGAAAAAGGAAAGTTTCAGCCGAGTTTACCATGTCGATTAATGCGGTTATGACTGTTTGGAGAATAGAAGCTCACTTAGTATTTAGTAAATAGAAGAGATGAGAGCTGCAGTTGTGACTCACGAGACTTTAGTTTGAATCTCTTGGTGGTGACAGATGCGTAGCCATAGCCAAGTCAACTTAAATAGAGATGAGCAATGCATTTGTTTTAATAAAATATAAGAAAAGTAAATGAGCACATGATGCTAATAAGTCAATGGTCTCCTTTTTATAATCATAAGTCAATGGTTTTAACGTGTGAAGATAGATTTCAAATGCCTTAATTCAATGAATAAGTGAGAATATTAAATAAAATGAAAATTTTATAACAAGACTACTTTAATAAATAATTATTATAAGGCGCACACTAAAATGCAAACAAAAATGTTAATAACTATAGGAAAAGAGTCTATCATTTTAAAGGATGTAAAGTTGTGTCATTTTAAATAAGATAAAGAGAGAGATAGTGGACAAAAAAAGTTAAAGGTGTGGGTTTAACCTTTTTATAAGAATGAAATGATATAAGTTGTGTCATTTATAAGGACAAACATTTTTCCCATAACTATAACTAGCAAACCAAAAAAAAAAATTCAATAACTATAACTATGAAGCTTATTAGACTAAAAAGTATTAAAATCCCTCGGCGAGGTGTGGGTTTGAGCCAGTATTTTAAAACTCTGTCCCACTGTGGTGTTGATCTTGTCAAATCATTGAACTTTGTGCAATGCCCGGGGATTGCCGCAAGATGGAGCATCATAGGCATTAATCACCTATTATTTGTATCACTCTGACCGTGCTAGTAAGAAACCAAATCCTGAGTTCTCACGTATCAACGGAGGAGGATCCACATCAGCTACTTCTACTTGTTGCATTGATTTGGACATGTCATCCACCGAAAATGGAATTCTGCATCCATATTCAAAGTTTCAAGAAGAAATGCAACATCAAAGACCAAGACAAGCAATGCAATATTAAATTGTTCGCTGAAGTTGATACTGTACCTCGAGTCATCATCTAAGAGGAAAGAAGTGCTGACAGCATTATTAGAGTCCTTAGACATCATAGTTTTCATTGTTGTTAGAACCTGCATGTATAATCAGGAAAGGGTCTTTTAAGATTTATCACATTGCAGGTGTTCAAGCTTGGAAATTGTGCAAAAGATGTGCACGTTTAACTGATAAAAATATAACAAACTGATATGAACCACAAAAATTAGCAATGTTAACTTACGCCTGTAGACACACTGTGAGTGCCGTATTTGTCATCGCAGTACATTGTACTTATCCTGTATAACTGTTGTATACTGAGAACCTGCAGCACCAATACATTATACTTAGTAAAACAATCAGAGCGAAGTGTGAGCTCATTATAAATAGTTTAGAAAGAAAGTAGGCACCCACAGGGCAAAGCTCCTTTGTTATTTCATTCAGGGACTTTTTGGGTTTTTGATGTATCACCTGATACAGAAGAATGAGAGTCGGTTGTTTACACGATAGGAAAAGCTATTGAATAGAATTTGAATTTGTATCAAACTGACTCTTACCAGGAATCCATCAGCCTGCCTGATATGTTTCAGTTCGTCCCAAGCAGAGCCTGTATACTGTACGCAATAGATTGAGATGAAGATTTAAAAATGGAAAAAGTAAAAGATCCGAAATAGTTGCTTTATGCTTACCTCCTCTGTTGCCTCGGTGCACCACTGTTCTAATTCAGCCAAACCTGTCTTTACATACTCCCCATTGCTAAACGAACAACACTCGCGATGCAACAAAATACTGCATAAGTGATCAGATTAGGTCAATCAAAAAGTCTGAATTCTACAATATGACATGCATTGCAAAGAGGGGAGAGAAAGCTTACCTGTTGAATATCTGAATATTGATGAATGAGAATATTTGAGTGAACACTTTACGGACCAAGAAAGGGGGCACCTGTTAAAGCAGACCTTAAGAGGTTCAGAACATATTCAGACAACCGGAATGCAAACACTGAAAGTTAAACTCACATAGTTTGCTTTCATTATCTTTAGATAACTGTTCAAGCTGTTCACAATGCTTTGCCAATGAGCAATTAAAGCTTGCTGAGCAACTGCATTAGCATGTGAGCGTCCTTTTACTAAACTTTGATGCAAGGTCCTTGGAGCCTGCAATTGTTTTATCATAAAGACAAGATAAATAAACAAATAAATACACCTAGAGAATTAAGCTTAACACAAGCCTTATGTGACTGCTGCATATAGACAAAGGAAATGCTAGTGATTTTGGGAATACTTGTAAACAATTTTTTACCATAAGAAAAGAAGATAGTATAGGTGGAATTAGCAGATGAAACATTTCATTTCTATGAATTTCTTCCTGATTTATCATGTAGAGAGGAAAATGTTTTCTTTTCTAGTTATCAATCTTCAGCAGTCACTACAAGCACAGTGCCTCCTTCACATATATCCCGCATGTCTGATATTTTATAAACAATTTATATTTGTCTAATTTGCATAAATATAGGTTATGATTCTTGCACAAGTAACAAATAACAGATGATATTCACTTAATATCGACATATGACTTGTTAATTGCTAAAGTCGCTTAACCAATGAGAATTTTTGAAAATTTTGATTGCCATTTCCCCCCCAAAAAATGTAAGATATTTTACCTGTATACATAGTCCAAGTAATGGGGATATCTCATTTTTCAGGTTGTCTCTTATCATTCCATATATTTTTTCAAGGAAGGCAGTAAGTTGTTGCTTGAACAACAGTGCTGGATATTTTGCTTCCACTTGTTGTAAGTCTTCCAGTTTGCTAAGACCTTGACCATTAAGAAATGGCAATCCAGCACTTTGGGGAGATGCCCTTAGCCCCTAGAATCACGGAAGGCAACCAAAATTGTAAGATAAATGAAATCTAAATAAACTGAGAAAATTTTCTTCAGAAAGGATATCCAGTTGCTTCATACTTGAGACATTCTTCCGGACAGAGAAGATGATGTTGTTCTCCGTCGTTGTGGTGTTAAGCTGGCAGCTCCACTTGCTTTGAGAGTGCGTTGGAGTAGCAACAACAAAGTAGATGTATTAGACAACCAATAGGCTAATACATCAGTATTATCCTGGGTCTTCAATGGTACAGAAGTCAGTGTTAGTTACATATTTTTGGCATTTCAGATATTGACACAAGTACTTTTAATAGCAAAAGCACTGCATCATCAATGATATACACAAGTAATCAAATAGAGTTAAGTCACCTCAACAACAGAAGCTATTGTTTGAATGATACGGTCAAATACACTTGTTCTTTCAACTTCAAATGACCTCCAGTGAAGAAGGCATTTATATATGACACATGCAGCAACAGGTTTGCCCCCAGAAAACCCCAAATCTTGTGATATACACTTGATCAACAAGTCCTGGTTTTCCTGAATCAGAAAATAAAACTTTTTACGAGGAATCAACAAGAAAATAAGGGGAAAATAATTAAATTGAAAAGGTGGTTTGAAGTATATATCACAGATTCAAATTGTTCTGCGCATTTATGTAGCCACTCACTTGCTGCTTCTCATTAAGAGATTTTTGTGGTTTTCCCTCAGATTCAGGCTCCCGTACATATGATGCAGCAAGAGTCATATCCTAAAACATATAGAAGGTAACAATTTAACAAATTAAACAAAAACTTCCATTACCAAAATTAATTACAAATATATTCATAAAAAACAACATCCTCTTACTGGTCCAATTTTTGATTCACCATTTAGAGCATTCTCATTTTCTGGTGTCCTCTGCACATCATACATGAAATCTTGTTGTAAATCTCTCTTCGTATACTATAATGTTGAGTAATAATTACATATTTGTTTTCTTACCTGAATAATCACTATCCTTGGTCTTGCAGACAGAGCTTTTCCAGTTGGTGATACAGCCAATGCTTGCTGGCGAAGAACTTGATTTTCTGACTCTGAATTGGAAATCTTTTCCTCCAATCTGCATCACAAGAGTTATTTTTGAAAATTAGATTTATATTAAGACAGGTATAGATGGTTATTAATGGGGCAAGAAGAGGCATATCCAAAGGCATAAAAAAAAGTTAAACGCCTGATGAACAGATGGAAGAGAATGGTTGATAACAGTTGATAGACAAACTATAATAGGAGTAATTCTTGGATGTGTTGTAGGGTCAGGGAATAGAAAAATAAAGTATATTAACCTACATAATATTGAAATTCCATACATTTGCATTGTCATCAGAATCTGAAAATCGTTTGTTCATCCTTCTATAAACTGAATATAAGCACTACAGAAGTAGTATTCACTAACTATACAGATCTTTTATCTCCACAAGCTTTACTAACCTCTGAACCAATTCCTGGAGTTGATCCACTTTGCGGTCAGAATCTTCAACTTTTTTAATCAGCTCCTTATTTCTGGCTTCAGTCTCAACCTGAGCTTTTCTGGACTCTTCTTTAGCCTCTTTTTCCAATAGCAGTGATTCCTGTATTGGACATCAAAAGTGTTTAGTTCATTGTAAATGAATTTAATAACCCCACAACAACTAACGTTAACTTTCTTTTACCCTCTTTTTACGTATAGAAAGAGGTTGAAATATAAGTCTATTTCAGTACTGTTCAATCAATTATCATTGCAGGTACTAAACAGAGAAGCTAGATAAGATAACTGAACTAAGATTGCAGGATGAGCTGTCCGTAAATAATTATGTAACTATAATTACTTTCATCAATCTTGGAAAGATGAATGAAATCCTAGGATTCTGATACGGGCCCATAGCAATTAGGATCTACACTAGAAAAAATAAAAAGGAAGCAGGGGAGCACAACCAACAGAGTGAATAACATGGACAAGCATGGGAAATGAGGGAGAGAAAGTTGGAGGGAAAAACTGTTAGGAGTAATGGTATATTAGAGAGAAAGGTAAAGTGAAATTTTTTTCACAAGAACTTACAAATAACTCGTATCAGAAAATTCTATGAATTTATTACATTAATGGTGTATGATCAACATAATAAAAGATTCCCTACCTTCAAACTATTGACTTCAGCCAATAAAGAATTAATCTTTTCAGTATCTTGAATTATAACAGGAGTCTCCTTAATAACTGGAGGTGCTTCTTCAATAGCTTTCTGTGCTGCCTCACGCTCTTTGATGACCCTGGCATTTGCTTCTTCTACTTGTAATTGCATTGCATGTAATGCATCCTGTAACTTAGCAAGTTCTTGTGTCTTTTCCTCTTCCAAATCATTCTGTAATCAGTTAAAAAAAAGATAAGTTTATGGTATTAAAAATTGCAATATTTATATCGGCAATTAAAATGGCAATTTAATATATGAAAACATATGATAATGAAATTACTCTCAAGCGCTTCTCAATTTGCAAACGCCATGTAAGTTCTTCAACACGCTTTTCTAGTTTGTCTTTTGCTTCTTTAAGGGCCCCTGTTTCTCTTGCAGCCTGAATACAGTTACACAAACTATTACTCCCAAACCAACTTCTTATAAAGCAAGACTTAGTACTCCATATTACTCCAACATCATAAAAGAGAAAGTATAATTCAAACCATTTTAAGCATTCTAAGCTCCCTTCTAGCAACCTGAGCCCTCCAACTGCATTGAGTAACAATTGCAGCCTTTTGCAATCTTTTATAGTATGAATATTCAATTTGCCGACGCAAATGAGCCTGAAGAGATTATCAAAAAATATAATTATAGCGAGTCAAATAACAAAATTGCGTGATTTCATTTTCTCTTGCAGCCTGAATACAGTTACACAAACTATTACTCCCAAACCAACTTCTTATAAAGCATGACTTAGTACTCCATATTACTCCAACATCATAAAAGAGAAAGTATAATAACTCAAACCATTTTAAGCGTTCTAAGCTCCCTTCTAGCAACCCGAGCCCTCCAACTGCATTGAGTAATGTAACAGCCCGTGTTAACCCGGATTGTTAACATACTATCGTATTAAGCCATGCTTAATTAAAATGCGGAATAACTTTTTCTTTAATTCAATTATGACTTCATTAACCTTAGCAAACTTGATTACTTAATCAATTTCATAAAATACTGCTTGTATGTAAATTGCAAGACAACTAACTGGAATACCTCATATATAAATAATAAGTGAGTATCTAAGTCGCAGGACTACAACACATAGCCTGGACCAAAATCCTGATACTTTAATTACAACTTAAATAAAAAGACAGTAACACAACCATGTGGCATGGACAAACCCCATGCTCACCGAATAAGGCAACAATGCCCAATAACAGTCTCAACATAATCTTAGCAGAAAACATAAACAAAGCGGAAAACATAACAGCAGTCAACATCCAGCATGACAACATATCATAATATCAACTCAGCTCTGGCCTCCTGCCACCTGAGCCCTCAACATTACCTGATCCTGAAATAAGCGTCCCCAAACGTGGGGTGAGATCTCTAAACAAGAAATCTCAGTAAGACAAGGGGTCCTCAAGGATCTTCCACCCCAAGCTCACTTACATGTGTAATATAAGTTCAAAAAAATAGTATTTACAATATAATGGCATGTGTGCTTAATAAATCTACTGGCCAGAGAAATGTAGGAATACGTCTATACCTACATGAGTACAAGGAACACCGCTTGCACCTCACCCACAGCCTCACCATCTTCTATGTACTACATACTCAGGCTTACCGTATAGGTGGACACCACATGCATCTCATAAAAGCACATTGCATATAAATAGCTCAACAGCATTTCCAAAACAATAAAGCATGTAACACAGCATGCATAAACCCATCCCCATGGGACATGGTGGAACAACAAAATGGCTAAACCGAGGACACGAAAGCTTACCTTGCAAGCTAGCTATCCAAGCCAAGAGTCCAACCACTCACAAGTCCAAAAACAGCAGTATCACAATCTGGTATGGACCAATAATACATCATTAATTATGCATCACAAGCATACAACTTAAAGACTATGCCTTTCCTTTACGTTTTACGTCTTAAGGCTTCCAACAAAGCCATAAGCCCTTAATCATATGATTCTGACTTAGTCCATTAATTACAGAAGTTCAACTTCCTAATCTTGGGTCCCCAAACACCCAATAGCTTACTGTTCACACAGCACGGCTACTGTTCTGTGAGAACCCAGGATATCCGGATATCAGAAGGGACATATCCGGATATGTCATATCCGAATATCACACTGGTCATATCCGGATATACAATATCCGGATACCCAGATCCCATATCCGGATATCAATATCCGGATACCATATCCGGATATCGATATCCGGATATCTGTTCGACAAATATCCGGATATCTCACGACAGAATGCAGTTTCTGCATTTCGTGGATATCCAGTCCAAAGATCCCACTTTTAACACATGTACACGTTAAAGCATGCATCTTTAAGCATATATAGGTTTACTTATGTGTTGGTTACATGTTAACCCCATTAACATATCAAGATACCACCTTTAGGCCATAAAAACACATGATCAAGTTAAGGTGACTTACCCCAAAGCTTAGTCAGTAGTTCAAAGTGCCTTTGGAGCTCCCAATACTGCACACAAGTCCAGCACACCCAAGGACACGAAAATGCCACACCAAAGGTTGGTTCTTGGCACCAAAGGAGGCTTCTTGAAACCTCTAATGGCATGAACAATGGCTCATAACCATGGAGACAACACCACAGCCCACTAAACACCCCTCTCCCAGCACCTCAACTCAGAAAAGGTTGCACTCCACTCTCATAAAACACACTCATAATTGTTTAGAAGAAGGAATGGTGAAGAAGATTGGAGGAGAAAGGTCACTAAGCTCACACATGGTGAAAGAATGCCATGTACAGTGCCAAGCTTTCAGAAAACTCAGCCTCCTCACGTAGGAATAGTGGATGCCTAGGGTTGTGTGCCTTAGTGTGTCTATTTATAGGCACATGGCCACTTAGCGCGCAGTATTAGCCTTAATAGCAAAGTAAAAGATCTTGATCCCAAACTTCGGAATCTAGACCTACACATTTTTCTAAGATTTGTCATATTTTTATTTTATTTTTCGGAGCACCTTTCCGGTACGCGCTTTTCCATAGCCAGTATCAGTTCTGGCATCAGATTACGTTATTTTGACTTGAAACTTGTTTTATAAGTCCTACATAATATTCTAGTAATTATCATGCGTTCGTTATAATTTTCCGGGATACTTTTCCGGTACACATTTATACCGAGTAGCAGAACCGGTATCTGCGCTTTTCTTCCGAAAAGCGACTTTCAGCATTTTTACTCACTCAATATAATTATTTAAGCCAAATAATAATTATTAAGGTCAATTATGGAATTATTTTCTAATTATCATAATTAATTCACTAATTACCTTAATTAGCGGTGCAGGTTCTAACATTCACCCCACCTTTTTAAGGATTTTGTCCTCAAAATCAGAAACATACCTGTCTTGAAAGTCGGGATACTGTCGGAGAAGCTCATCCTCTCGCTCCCACGTGCACTCCTCGGGACTACGCCCAGTCCACTGCACCTTGACCATCGGAATGATCTTGCTTCTAAGCTGTTTCTCGCCTCGGTCGAGGATCTTGAGTGGTCCGACGGGAGTCTTTAGGTTCTCCCGAACCTCCACATCATCCGGCTGCACCACATGCGAAGGATCCGCCACGTACTTCCGAAGCTGAGACACGTGAAACACGTCGTGGATGTTGGCTAAGTTCGGAGGCAAGGCAAGTCGATAGGCAACAGGTCCTACTCTACCAAGGATCTGGTATGGCCCAATGAATCGCGGGCTCAACTTCCTCACTCCGAGTGCCCGTCCAACACCGGTGACAGGTGAAAGTCTCACAAACACGTGCTCACCCTCACTGAAATCCAGTGGACGATGCTTGACATCATAGTAGCTTTTCTGGCGATTCTGTGCCTGCTTCAACTTTTCCCTGATCATCTGGATCTGATGGGTAGTATCTTGGACAAAGTCCAAGCCAAATAGCTCTTTATCTCCAACCTCAGACCAGCAGGTAGGAGTCCGACACCTCCTACCATACAGCGCCTCGTAGGGTGCCATGCCCAGACTAGCATGAAAACTGTTGTTGTACGAGAATTCTACCAACGGAAGGTACCTATCCCATACAGAACCCTGCTCCAACGTGCAAGCTCTCAACATGTCCTCCAATGTCTGGATGGTCCGCTCAGTCTGACCGTCAGTCTGAGGGTGATAGGCGGTACTCAATCTCAACTGCGTACCAAAAGCCTCCTGCAGCGCCTCCCAGAACCGAGATGTGAACTTCGGGTCCCTATCATTGATGATACTCTCGGGCACCCCGTGAAGCCTCACAATCTCACGGACATATAGTTTAGCCAACTGCTCTGTAGTGAAGCTCACCTTCACTGGAAGAAAATGGGCAGACTTGGTCAATCTGTCCACAATGATCCAGATAGAGTCACAACCAGCCTGAGTCTTAGGCAGTCCCACCACGAAGTCCATGGAAATGCTCTCCCACTTCCACTATGGAATCTCCAGAGGTTGAAGTTTACCAGACGGTTTCTGGTGCTCAATTTTCACTTTCTGACAAATAAGGCATTTGGACACGTAGACCGCTATGTCATTCTTCATGCCCGGCCACCAAAAATTTCTCTTTAAGTCCTGGTACATTTTTGTGGCACCAGGGTGGATAGTAAACCGACCCTTATGAGCCTCAGCCATAACCTCTTCGGTTAATGGCCCTCGAGGAATAACAATCCTCTTCTGGAACAGCAGCAATCCGTCCTCGTTCCACGACACACCGTCCTGGTTCTTCACATAATCGAGGCACTCTCTCTGCACTTGCGCCTCTTTAATCTCTTCCATCAGCTCATTAATCACTTCTGTTGTTTCCATTTCGAGCAGTGCGCCCCCAAACAAGGAGTTCACTCTCAAGTCTCTGAACTTTTCGATCACCTCGTAGTCGTTCATCATCAAGCTGGATAAGCTCACGGATTTCCGACTCAAAGCATCGGCTACCACATTGGCCTTGCCAGGATGGTACCTCAACTCAAAGTCGTAGTCCTTCAAGAACTCCATCCATCTCCGCTGTCTCATGTTCAACTCTTTCTGGTCAAACAGATATTTCAGGCTCTTGTGATCACTGAATACAGCAAACTTCATGCCAAACAGGTAATGCCTCCAAATCTTGAAAGCAAAAACAATGGCTGCCAACTCCAAGTCGTGAGTCGGGTAGTTCTCCTCATGAGGTTTCAACTGTCTTGAAGCGTAAGCAACCGCTTTCCCTTTCTGCATCAACACACAGCCTAGCCTTTTACCAGAGGCATCGCAGTATAACTCAAACTGTTCCGCAGGATCAGGAAGAACTAACACTGGAGCAGTAGTCAGTCTCTCCTTCAACTCCTGGAAACACTCCTCACACTCATGTGTCACACGAATGGAATCTCCTTTCGGGTAAGGCGAGTCATCGGTAGCACCATCTTGGAGAATCCCTCTATGAACCTCCTGTAGTACCCTGCCAAACCCAGGAAGCTTCTCACTTCTGTAACCGTCTTGGGCCTCTCCCAGTCCATCACGGCCTCAATCTTGTTAGGATCAACTGCAACTCCATCAGCGAAAATCACATGACCCAGAAATTTCACCGCCTTGAGCCAAAACTCACATTTTGACGGCTTAGCGTATAGCTTTTTCTCTTTCAACACTTGCAACACAATCTTCAAGTGCTCAGTATGCTCCTCCTCCGTCTTGGAGTAAATTAAGATGTCGTCAATGAAGACGATCACAAACAGATCCAGGTACGGCTGGGAAATCCTGTTCATGTAGTCCATGAACACCGCGGGTGCATTGGTGAGTCCAAACGGAATCACCAAGTACTCATAATGCCCGTACCTCGAGCGAAACGCTGTCTTTGGGACATGCTCCGGCTTTACCCGTATCTGATGGTAACCGGACTGGAGGTCAATCTTGGAATACACGCAAGCACCCCTGAGCTGATCCAGCAAATCATCAATGCGTGGAAGAGGATACTTGTTCTTGATTGTCACCTTGTTCAACTGTCTGTAGTCGGTGCACAACCGCATGGTCCCATCTTTCTTTTTCACAAAAATAACCGGTGCTCCCCAGGGAGACACACTCGGCCGAATGAAATCTTTCGCTGAAAGCTCCTCAATATGCTTCTTCAGCTCCGCCAACTCTGGTGGCGACATCCGATATGGAGCCAACGATATAGGCCCCACACCAGGCAATAAATCTATGGAGAACTCTATCTCCCTCTGCGGTGGAAACTCAGGAATCTCCTCGGGAAACACCTCGAGGAATTCCCTCACCACAGGAATGCCAGTGAGATCCTCCTGTGTCCCACTCACCAAACCTCCCAACATGACATAGCCAAATGCCACTGCTCTCAAGGCCCTCCTCGCCTGCAGGACTGAAATGAACGGTGAGGAACTGGCTGTGGACCCACCCAGAGACATCACCACTCTCTTGGCACAGCAATCAATCAATGCACAGTTTCTGGACAACCAATCCATGCCCAGAATAATCTCAAGGTTGGCCATCGGCAATCCTATCAGATCCACCGAGAAGTCACGGCCATCCCACTGAAACGCTACATCGCGATGAACAGTGGAGGTCAAACATTTTTCTCCGGTGGCGGTGGTCACCCGCATCGGTGGAGAAAGCACATCACTGGGCAACTCAAGCCCCACAGCAATAGGGGTAGCAACAAAAGAGTGCGTTGCCCCGGAATCAAAAAGCACATCAATAGCTGAACCTCCAATGGTAACAGTACCTCTGACCAGGTTCGGAGCTCTGTCCGACTGCTGACGATCAAGTGTGTAAACTCGCCCCGTAGTAGGTGGCACTGCTGGTGCTCCAGTAGGAACCATCTGCAAAGGCACAGCCTGCACTGCAGCAACTCTCGCCGTCGGGCAATCTCTGGAATAGTGGCCCTCCTTGCCACACTGAAAGCATATCAGCTGCCCGGTAGAACACGGCCCAAAATGTGACTTCCCGCATCCCGAGCATCTGGGAGCAGGAGGTCTCGCTGTGTTCCCCAGAGTAGCAGTCTTTTTAAACTGGTTTGGCGCTTGCTTAGCCGCCAACTGTTTTCCGTTGCCCTTGTTTGCAAAATTTTTGTTCCTCCAGGGAGTGGAACCGCCGGTACCCTGTGGCACCTCAATCTTGGCCTTCTTGGCCTGACTCGCACGGCAATAATCCTCGATGTCGCGGTACTGCTGTACCAACACCCCGAAGTCTCTCGAAGCAGAACCAGCAAGATGTCCGGCAATGTCCTCATTAAGTCCCCTCCGGAACTTAGCCGCGAGAAAAACAGGAGTCGGTCTCGCCATGCGGAAATGAGCGAACTTGACCAGCTCATTAAACTTGGCCAAGTACTCGTCGACAGACAACGAGCCCTGTACCAACCGGTCAAACTCCCCCTGCTTCCTCTCCTGTGAGTCATAAGGGAAGTACTGACCCAGAAAGCACTCCTCGAAGAATGGCCATGTCATCACACGGCCCTGCATCTCGTAGATGTGAGAAAGGTTGGTCCACCACTCATGGGCCTCGCCCTCCAGCATGTAAGTGGCGAAAAACAGCTTCTGCGGATCGGTGCACTGCATGATCCGGAAGATCTTGTCCAACGCCTGAAGCCATCTGGCAGCAGCAATGGGATCATAAGATCCGTCGAAAGAAGGTGGCTTATGCTTGCGGAAAGCATTCAGCCGGCGATCGATCTCGTCACGATCCTCAGCAAATACGGGGATGGTCTGCATAGCCCCCGTCAAGTGACTGCCCTCACCCATCTGACTCTGGGTGTCCTCCTGTTGACTAGGCGGAGGTGGAGGCGGTGGCGGCGGTGGAGGTGGTGGGGGACACTGGCCTGCAGCAGGACCAGCCCTCAACTCCTCCAACATGACCCTCATCATAGTCATGTTGGCCATCCGGTTCTCCTCCAGAACCTCTGCCGTGGTTCGCCGGTTCGCATCTCGAATAGCGTCCAGCATCGCCTGGTTTGCCAACCTTGTGGCTTCCTGGTCGGCTAGTCGGGCCGCCTGCATCTCAGCTAATGCAGCCAGGATAGGATCCGATTGATCCTCGCTCGTACTAGTGTTCCTCCTTGGTGGCACCATGACTCTGCACAAGTTACACAAAGAATGAGTTGATCAGGCCCACGCTATGTGGTTACATATGCATCATCATAACACACACCAGTTAGAGAGAACGCAAAGTAGACACACAACGACACATCCTAAGTTATTGCAATACATACAGGCTTTTCCCTAGAAAGTGCTCTGATACCATAAAATGTAACAGCCCGTGTTAACCCGGATTGTTAACATACTATCGTATTAAGCCATGCTTAATTAAAATGCGGAATAACTTTTTCTTTAATTCAATTATGACTTCATTAACCTTAGCCAACTTGATTACTTAATCAATTTCATAAAATACTGCCTGTATGTAAATTGCAAGACAACTAACTGGAATACCTCATATATAAATAATAAGTGAGTATCTAAGTCACAGGACTACAACACATAGCCTGGACCAAAATCCTGATACTTTAATTACATCTTAAATAAAAAGACAGTAACACAACCATGTGGCATGGACAAACCCCATGCTCACCAAATAAGGCAACAATGCCCAATAACAGTCTCAACATAATCTTAGCAGAAAACATAAACAAAGCGGAAAACATAACAGCAGTCAACATCCAACATGACAGCATATCATAATATCAACTCAGCTCTGGCCTCCTGCCACCTGAGCCCTCAACATTACCTGATCCTGAAATAAGCGTCCCCAAACGTGGGGTGAGATCTCTAAACAAGAAATCTCAGTAAGACAAGGGGTCCTCAAGGATCTTCCACCCCAAGCTCACTTACATGTGTAATATAAGTTCAAAAAAACAGTATTTACAATATAAGTTCCAAAACTATGCGATGCAACAATTAATCATGCCATGTGTGCTTAACAAATCTACTGGCCAGAGAAATGTAGGAATACGTCTATACCTACATGAGTACAAGGAACACCGCTTGCACCTCACCCACAGCCTCACCATCTTGTATGTACTACATACTCAGGCTTACCGTATAGGTGGACACCACATGCATCTCATAAAAGCACATTGCATATAAATAGCTCAACAGCATTTCCAAAACAATAAAGCATGTAACACAACATGCATAAACCCATCCCCATGGGACATGGTGGAACAACAAAATGGCTAAACCGAGGACACGAAAGCTTACCTTGCAAGCTAGCTATCCAAGCCAAGAGTCCAACCACAAGTCCAAAAACAGCAGTATCACAATCTGGTATGGACCAATAATACATCATTAATTATGCATCACAAGCATACAACTTAAAGACTACGCCTTTCCTTTACGTTTTACGTCTTAAGGCTTCCAACAAAGCCATAAGCCCTTAATCATATGATTCTGACTTAGTCCATTAATTACAGAAGTTCAACTTCCTAATCTTGGGTCCCCAAACACCCAATAGCTTACTGTTCACACAGCACGGCTACTGTTCTGTGAGAACCCAGGATATCTGGATATCAGAAGGGACATATCCGGATATGTCATATCCGGATATCACACTGGTCATATCCGGATATACAATATCCGGATACCCAGATCCCATATCCGGATATCAATATCCGGATACCATATCCGGATATCGATATCCGGATATCTGTTCGACAAATATCCGGATATCTCACGACAGAATGCAGTTTCTGCATTTCGTGGATATCCAGTCCAAAGATCCCACTTTTAACACATGTACACGTTAAAGCATGCATCTTTAAGCATATATAGGTTTACTTATATGTTGGTTACATGTTAACCCCATTAACATACCAAGATACCACCTTTAGGCCATAAAAACACATGATCAAGTTAAGGTGACTTACCCCAAAGCTTAGTCAGTAGTTCAAAGTGCCTTTGGAGCTCCCAATACTGCACACAAGTCCAGCACACCCAAGGACACGAAAATGCCACACCAAAGGTTGGTTCTTGGCACCAAAGGAGGCTTCTTGAAACCTCTAATGGCATGAACAATGGCTCATAACCATGGAGACAACACCACAGCCCACTAAACACCCCTCTCCCAGCACCTCAACTCAGAAAAGGTTGCACTCCACTCTCATAAAACACACTCATAATTGTTTAGAAGAAGGAATGGTGAAGAAGATTGGAGGAGAAAGGTCACTAAGCTCACACATGGTGAAAGAATGCCATGTACAGTGCCAAGCTTTCAGAAAACTCAGCCTCCTCACGTAGGAATAGTGGATGCCTAGGGTTGTGTGCCTTAGTGTGTCTATTTATAGGCACATGGCCACTTAGCGCGCAGTATTAGCCTTAATAGCAAAGTAAAAGATCTTGATCCCAAACTTCGGAATCTAGACCTACACATTTTTCTAAGATTTGTCATATTTTTATTTTATTTTTCGGAGCACCTTTCCGGTACGCGCTTTTCCATAGCCAGTATCAGTTCTGGCATCAGATTACGTTATTTTGACTTGAAACTTGTTTTACAAGTCCTACATAATATTCTAGTAATTATCATGCGTTCGTTATAATTTTCCGGGATACTTTTCCGGTACACATTTATACCGAGTAGCAGAACCGGTATCTGCGCTTTTCTTCCGAAAAGCGACTTTCAGCATTTTTACTCTTATAATTATTTAAGCCAAATATAATTATTAAGGTCAATTATGGAATTATTTTCAATTTGCCGACGTAACATTTGCAGCCTTTTGCAATCTTTTATAATATGAGCAATTTGCCGACGCAAATGAAAGAGATTATCAAAAAAGATAATTATAGCGAGTCAAATAACAAAATTACGTGATTTCATTTTCTCAACTAAAGGTCTAACTATGAAGGAGATCAACAACCGCACCTGGACGTGAATTGCAGCCTTCGTTTGCTTTCTAAATCTAAATTCATCACGAGCCTTCATAGCCCTTAAACCTGTCTGTAATATAATTGCAGATGATCGTGCTGTTAAGTAAGATTTCCTAGCAGTGTACCCCTTGAAGTTCTTTTCTATTTTCACAGCTGCTGCTACACGTCGTAACTGCTCATAGAGCTTCCGAGCCAACATTCCTATTAGTTATTGAAAAGCACCATAAGAATCAATAGCAACAAATTAGTATAAGTAGTTTATAGAGACCAAATCATGAGAAATAAATCTACTTAAGGTGAAGATCCCGACTGATTCAATGCTGCATGAATTCTAGAATACCATGAACACTATACATTATAACAACTAGGGGTTTGATGAAACATAAGCTCGATGAGAAAAGAAACAAGAATTGTTGATAGCAAGCCCAATTTGTAAGTATGTCCATATTTATTTTTAGCTCTGAACATTTTCATTGAAGGGGATAAGTGGATAATTTTCATATTTGGTGGATTTGGGCCTTTTAGACATACCTTATGGGTTTTTTTTACGACCATTCAGTCTCACTTCAGCTTTGGTGGTTTACATATTGATAGTTCATGGAGGAGCAATTTTAGAAAATAACATCAGACATCATCAGCTAAAGTTAGGTAATATTTTTCAGTACTGATAAAAGATAGGAGTACTGATTCAGTAATTAGAGATGATTGAAGAGATTGACTTAGTGGGCTTGGAATAGCTCATTTTGTGTTCAAAATAGCTTATAATCAATATTCACAGGGAATTTTTGAAAGGAAAAAATAAAAGAAAAGCATTTGCCTTTTTGTAAAAATTAAGCTAATCCGATCATGCAGTGAAGGTCATAAAACTACTAAACAAAGAAGCAACAAATATCAAAGCAAGCATATTAGGAGAAGAGGAAGGCTACCTCGCAAATTAGATTGTAAACGGATTGCAGCTTGGCGCACTTCAATGAATTCCTTGCGTGCAATATGGGTACGTATTTGCCTCTGGATGATTCTAGCTGCATTCCCAAGAACCTCTGCTCTTCTTGCATCCAACTCAGCCATCTGACCAGCTCTCAGGAAAACCTTTGACTTGCCTATCTGGTAAATCATCATAAATCTTGTATGACTTCATAGGTTACAAAATCCATTCATATGGATAGACTTGCCTATAGTTTAACAAATTACTCATTCTTCTAAAAATAAAAAATAAAAAATGGGAAAAGTATGTGTCCTTTTAAAGGACACACGTTTATATCCTTTTAAGAGAGACAAAGCAATAAAACATGGGGGAGAGAGAGTGGAGGGAAAAAAATTTAATTTTAATTTTAAAAAAAATACACTACTTTGATCTTAAAAGACCATCCTTTTAAATGATACACATCTTGCCCTAAAAAAATGTAGCAAATTTCCAAATCCTCTTTTCCAAAACTGACTCTCCCATGCACCAACGTCAACATTTCAAGTTGTAAGGAGTACTGAATCACCTTATAGCCTTTCATGCGCATTTTCTTCAGGATCATTTGGCACACCTCCTTATCATTATAGCTGAAAAGGAACATATAAGAACAATTAACATGTAAATGGAGACAAGATGCTAGCAAGAGAGTCCAAGATTTAAGCCATAGATAAAACAGTAATTGCCCTAAAAATCATACAAATTCGAGGTAAATAAGTTTTGCAAGAAAAACACAAAAAATCGTTGTCCAATTTAAAGATAGACAGCCCAAAAAGGAGATGAGCTTTACTTTCCATCCAGAACTTCAGGGGCAAGAACACCAAATCTGTTAAGGAATTCATAAAAGGTCTGTCTGGTAGTATATCCAGCACATCTGATTCTAATTGCCTCAAGAACGCCCTAAAGCAAATAACAAAGAGGCAAATAACCATCAAGTGTAAACAGGTGCTAGAGATATTCTATATAAAGCCAATGAAGACAAAGAAAGACCATGATATACTCACACCACAGCGTAATTTTTGCATAATATTGAGATTTTCAAAAATAGCAGGCCTGCGAACATTAATTGGCATCACACATCTGATATAGTGAGGTTCTGTCGAACTTAGGGTCTCCATCAAAGATTGAAGTTGTAACTGCATTTTTTCAGAAATGTGTCATTTATTACTTGTGAAACATAAAAACAAAGACACCAGATACCTGAGACAGGAATGTCAAAGATTGTATGATAATGAATTATAATATAGCTCAGAAAAAGAGTGGTAAAATTAATGATATCATTTATGAATTTAAGACAATACAACTTATATATATATTTCTATATAATCTTTCATTTGCTAGAAAAATTTTAATCAACGCAAGAACAACACTAAAAGAAAGCTAATTTACCTTTATTAAAACAAGAACGAGTTACTAAAGATAGCGTATAAAAAAATTCAAAGAATAATATCAATAATAATTTTAAATCACAAAATAATTCCAAACATATAATCATCAAAATTTCAAAGAAATAAATCATATTTAAAGGAAAAAAATAACTCTTCACTACCCACCTCTCTCGATTTATTTACTTATCTTATATCCTATTATTTTATTTCCTAATTTTTATTTTTATTTTTTTGTATTTATTTCACTCAGGGATCTTTGATCCTTCGAGTCAGTATCAAAAGCAAACCCCAGGCGCAACCAGGGGCTCTGATACCATTTTGTAACACCCCAAATTTCTAACAATTTATAATAGCATAAATAAATTCAATAATTTTATAAATAACAGCAGAAGTTCAAATTAATCAAATTTGGGGAAATGTTACCGCCGCACCTGTATAGGGACAAGTGCAAGGCTCTTTATTACATTCAAGTAAAACCAAATATTAAAGTTTAAATAAAGGAAACATGTCTTATTCACATCGAATCAAATATCATTCATAATCTTTATTAAGTTTATTTGGTGGAGTAGTGGGAAAAGAACCATGGTAGACCCGGGAAACCCTACCAGTCTACCCTGTGACCCGGGAAACCCTACCAGTCACAAATAAATCACATTGGCCATAATCAATTCACATTTTCCTAGTGTCCCGGATATCCTGCCAAACACCTCTTCCCAAAGTTGCTTCTAATATCCCGGGAAACCCTGCCAGATACCACTTTGAGAAGAACGAATATTCTCAATAATATTCATATAATTAACATATTTCTTTAGGGACTAGGATTACATTACATGAAGATTTGAATCACATCAAATAAATTATAAAACACAATTATAGTGCCCTAAGCATCGAGATTACATCAAAAATTCATATAAAGTTAACCCTTTACTCTATAGGGATTAGGATTACCCAATAAAAATTTCATACACAACAAATCTACAACCACCTAGAAATTAGGATTACATATAAGGATTATGCCCAAATTTCATATAAAAGAGATAACCTACAAAATCTAGGGATTATGATTAAATTACCAAATTTCACATAAAATATAATCTAAAAATACCTAGGGACTAGGATTACAATTAATTAATTCCAAACAAAATTATAACCTAAGAACACCTATAGATTATGATTACCCAATAAAAGTTTCATACACAACAAATCTACAACCACCTAGAAATTAGGATTACCTGGTCTCCGTGTTGGCTACCTTTTAAAAGAAAAGTGATTGGTGGAAGAAAAATAATGGTTGGTAACCAAAGTAAAATAAAATTTGAAGTAAGAAAGGAGAGAGTTGAGGAGAAGAGAAATGTTGAGAATTAGAAAGTGGTTTGGTTTGGTTAGGTTGACTCATATTTATAGCTGAAATTTTAAAACCGATACATTAATAACGGTAATCACATTTATTCCGATTATAAAACATTTATTCCGATTATAAAAACTGCAGGTAAAATTTTAAATATTATTAATATATTAATGGTTACAAAATTAATAAAAATAAACCGAAACATTAACTACTGGTAACGGTCATCACATTTATTTTGATTAAATAAAATATATTAATGGTTACAAAACTAATAATAATAATTATCGTCATAACTGTTGGTAAAATTTTAATAAAAGTATTATTAATATATTAATGGTTAACAAACAATTGTTGTTGATTTAAACAAAAAATAAATGAAAAAGTAAATAGCGTATTTATGGGTTTTTCTTGAGAAAGAGAAGAAGAGAGATTGAATTATAAAGGGCCGAAGTGTCTGGGGAAGGGAATACTCTAGGAAGTCTTTCCCCTGCTTTTTGCAGAGAGACTGATTCGAACCCGCGACCTAAGCAAGCTTACCGCTGAGCCAAGCCGGCCCTCTAGAGAGATTGAATTATAAGAGATGTAAAAAATTAATTGAGAAAAATATTGCAGTAAGAGGACAAACACCTTTCTGATCCCCACCTATTCATTTTATTTTTATTTGATTGGTTAAGCCCTAATCCCTTAGCGAATTCGGTGAATCTTTCACGTTTGCGGTTCATGTAGCCTATCCCTAGTGCATACATGATTTCCTTCTTGTCAGGAATTAGAATCCCAATATCCCTATTGCGAACCCTAACCCTCGCAATCCCATTAGAATGATCAGATCTAAAAGAATTATAGATGAAGAGCAAAGGAAAATAAATGCAATTAGATAAATAAACATAAACCTGATCCAAATTACAAGGGGTTCACATCAAGGGTTGTGATCCTTACCACAATAAAAGAAGAAGAACTAGAAGAACACGAAGAACTTTGAAGAACTCGAAGAACTCCAGATTCTCCTCTGAAGAAATCTGAATAAATGAAAATATCCCTCTGATAACGTTAGAATTAAATTACACTTATTACGAAACCGAAGAATTAAATTACACTTTATTACAAAAATGTATAACGGAAATATTAAATTAAATCAGATTTGAATTCAGACAATCACCACTAATTAAAATTACACCTTTAAAGTCAAATTATGACACACCTTTATCTGAATTACTGTCAAATCCTTATTCTTTTTACCTATAATCCCAATACATAAGGGTATAACTACAATCACCACTAATTAAAGTTACTTTAAAGTCAAATTATTATCAGCAATCAATGTTTATTATTATTATTATTATTATTATTATTATTATTATTATTATAAATTACTATTAATTTTCTGGGATATTACATTCTACCCTCCTTAAAAGAAATTTCGTCCTCGAAACTTAAAAGTTTGAGCCCTCCTTAAAACAAAAGTAAGCAAGCAACCAAGAGTAATGCATAACCAAGCAAACAAGATAACATATCATTTATGAATTTAAGTTCAAATGAGGTTTCGTCCTCGAAACTTAACAAAAATAAGACAATACAACTTATATATATATATATATATATATATATATATATATATATATATATATATAATATAATCTTTCATTTGCTAGAAAAATTTTAATCAACGCAAAAACAACACTAAAAGAAAGCTAATTACCTTTATTAAAATAAGAACGAGTTACTAAAGATAGCGTATAAAAAAATTCAAATAATAATATCAATAATAATTTTAAATCACAAAATAATTCCAAACATATAATCATCAAAATTTCAAAGAAATAAATCATATTTAAAGGACAAGAAAATTAACTCTTCACTACCCACCTCTCTCGATTTATTTACTTATCTTATGTCCTATTATTTTATTTACTAATTTTTTTATTTATTTAATTCAGGGATCTTTGATTATTCGAGTCAGTATCAAAAGCAAACCCCAACCGCAACCAGGGGCTCTGATACCATTTTGTAACACCCCAAATTTCTAACAATTTATAATAGCATAAATAAATTCAATAATTTTATAAATAACAGCAGAAGTTCAAATTAATCAAATTTGGGGAAATGTTACTGTTGCACCTGTATAGGGAAAAGTGCAAGGCTCTTTATTACATTCAAGTAAAACCAAAGACTAAAGTTCAAATAAAGGAAATATGTCTTATTCAAATCGAATCAAATATCATTCATAATCTTTATTAAGTTTATTTAGTGGAGTAGTGGGAAAAGAACCATGGTAGACCCGGAAACCTTGCCAATCTACCCTGTAACCTGGGAAACCCTGCTAGTCACAAATAAATCACATTGGCCATAATCAATTCACATCTTCCTAGTGTCCCGGATATCCTGCCACACACCTCTTCCCAATATTCCTACTAATATCCCTGGAAACCCTGCCAGATACCACTTTGAGAAGAACGGATATTCTCTGTGCACATCGTATAAATATATCAGAGGCATAAAGCCCAAAGGTTGTGTTCATCACTTTGGGAGGTATCATCCTAAAGCTATCTTCCCACTATTAGTTTATTACAATCATACACAATCAATTCAATCTTGTCACGATTCTCATAATTGTCAAATAGTTTTCACAGTTTCCACATCAAATAAATATAATTATATAATTTAAAATATAATTAACCTAAAAATTAAACCCAACGATGTTCTCAATAATATTCATATAATTAACATATTTCTTTAGGGACTAAGATTACATTACATGAAGATTTGAATCACATCAAATAAATTATAAAACACAATTATAGTGCCCTAAGCATCGAGATTACATCAAAAATTCATATAAAGTTAACCCTTGACTCTCTAGGGATTAGGATTACCCAATAAAAATTTCATACACAACAAATCTACAACCACCTAGAAATTATGCGCAAATTTCATATAAAAGAGGTAACCTACAAAATCTAGGGATTATGATTACATTACCAAATTTCACATAAAATATAATCTAAAAATACCTAGGGATTAGGATTACAATTAATTAATTCCAAACAAAATTATAACCTAAGAGAACCTACAAATTATAATTACCCAATAAAAGTTTCATACACAACAAATCTACAACCACCTAGAAATTAGGATTACCTGGTCTCCGTGTTGGCTACCTTTTAAAAGAAAAGTGATTGGTGGAAGAAAAATGGTTGGTAACCAAAGGAAAATTAAATTTGAAGTAAGAAAGGAGGGAGTAGAGGAGAAGAGAAATGGAGAAATATTGAGAATTAGAAAGTGGTTTGGTTTGGTTAAGTTGACTAATATTTATAGCTGAAATTTTAAAACTGATACATTAATAACGGTCATCACATTTATTCCGATTATAAAAACTGCAGGTAAAATTTTAAATATTATTAATATATTAATGGTTACAAAATTAATAAAAATAAACCGAAACATTAATTACTGGTAACGGTTATCACATTTATTTTGATTAAAAAAACTACAGGTAAAATTTTAAATATTATTAATATATTAATGGTAACAAAATTAATAATAATAATTATCGTCATAACCAACCATAAATGCTGAGCGTTATAACTACAATCACCACTAATTAAAGTTACATCTTTAAAGTCAAATTATGACACACTATCAACAATCAATACCTATAATCCCTTACATAAGGGTACATACTACTACTATTATTACTTTTGTTATTATTATTATTATTATTATAAATTACTATTAATTTTCTGGGATATTACATTCTACCTTCCTTAAAAGAAATTTCGTCCTCGAAGCTTAAAAGTTTGAGCCCTCCTTAAAACAAAAGTAAGCAAACAACCAAGAAAAATGCATAACCAAGCAAACAAGATAACATATCATTTATGAATTTAAGACAATACAACTTTTATATTTCTATATAATCTTTCATTTGCTAGAAATTTTTTAATCAACGCAAAAACAACACTAAAAGAAAGCTAATTACCTTTATTAAAATAAGAACGAGTTACTAAAGATAGCGTATAAAAAAATTTAAAGAATAATATCAATAATAGTTTTAAATCACAAAATAATTTTAAACATATAATCATCAAAATTTCAAAGAAATAAATCATATTTAAAGGACAAGAAAATTAACTCTTCACTACCCACCTCTCTCGATTTATTTACTTATCTTATGTCCTATTATTTTATTTCCTATTTTTTTTTTATTTAACTCAGGGATCTTTGATCATTCGAGTCAGTATCAAAAGCAAACCCCAGCCGCAACCAGGGGCTCTGATACCATTTTGTAACACCCCCAAATTTCTAACAATTTATAATAGTATAAACAAATTCAATAATTTT
The DNA here is from genome assembly GCA_032173675.1 of Gastrolobium villosum. NCBI lineage: Eukaryota > Viridiplantae > Streptophyta > Magnoliopsida > Fabales > Fabaceae > Gastrolobium > Gastrolobium villosum. The sequence continues at coordinate 12,124 of JAVKPL010013661.1, read as the reverse complement.
ATAAATAACAACAAAAGTTCAAATTAATCAAATTTGGGGAAATGTTACCGCCGCATAGAGGTGGCAATATGGGTTGAGCCCGGCGGGTCAACCCGCCAACCCGCCAAAACGGGGCGTGTTGGGTTGAGATTTTCAACCCACCAACCCACCTCAACCCGCCTCGCCTAGAAGTGGGTCGAAATGGGTTCAACCCGCCGCAGGGCGGGTTGATCCGCCGGGTTATAATTTTTTATATTTTTTTACAATTTGGTAGTATTTCATTATTCCTTAATTTTTTGTGATATCCATTTTTTTTTTATCTTAGTACTTCTTAGAAAAATTAAAGAATAATAATTTTATTCATTACAAATGTGTTATCTATATATAAGTTCCTAAATAATGTTTAACAAATATTAGTATACATTTAAGATTGAGACTAAAAAAATATAGAGAAGTGTGAAATAAAATAAAATAATATTAGAAAAATTCATAAAATATAATTTATTTTTTGAATTTTAATTAATTTTTTTTTAATTGGCGGGTTGGTGGGTTGACCCGCCAACCCACCATAAAACGGGGTGGGTTCATTTTTCCAACCCATATTTTTTGGTGGGTCAACACGCCCCGCCCCATTTTTGGCGGGTTGGTGGCGGGGCGGGGCGGGTTATAACACCTCACAATTTTAAATTAAGTGATTAAAGTGTTAAGTGAGTAATTAAGTGAAGGATTAGTGAAAATCCCAAAGATTAGGCCAAAATACAAAGAAAGGGCAAAACGGTAATTAGCCAACACGCAACCCTAGGAAGATAAAAAATGAGCAGAAGGTCTCAGATGATAAAAATAAGCCTGAAAATGGATTCAGAACGAAAAATTGAGTGGATAGGCAAGTTTCAGAAAAATCAGTGAATAGTGTTTTTCGCAGGTAAAAATACCGCAGTCAGGTTGCACCTTAAACGTGCCAGTTAGGGGTGGCAATTTAAGACACGACCCGCCAACCCAACCCAGACCCGACAAGAAATCTTCGTGTTCGGGTCAACCCGTTTAATAAATGGGTCGTGTTCGGGTTGGAAAAATATAACACGAAAATATTCGTGTCTAACCCGCTCTGACCCGCAAATATAATTTTTTTTTATTTTTTCAATGTTATTATGGTAATTTTATTGAATGATATAAAAAAAAATATACACTCTAGGTTTTTTTTATTGAAGATTTTTTTTTTGTTATATTGCAATCAAATTTGGTGCTTTTTTGGGGCGAGTTGTGTAATAAACGGATCACACTTATATTATAAGATTTTTCGTGCCGTGTCGTGTGAAATTGTTCGGGTTGAGAATTTTGACACTAATAATTAATCGGGTCGTGTTCGGGTTGAAATATTCATTTTAAATGCCAGTGAAATTTTGAGCTCTAGGATTCAAATATTCATTTTAAATGTTCCATAGAAATAGGAAATATGATTTCTGATAAAATTTGAGGGATTTAAGTCAATTTGTGAAAGTTTGTCAACGGAGCGCGCTGTAGCTTAAAGCAGTGTTTTTCCGAACAACCGGAAAGCTCCAAATTTATCTGAGGGAGTAAAATTAAAGTATTTTATTAAGATGAAAAATTATAATTTCTCATTAGGTTTTTAAATTGTGAATTTTAGTGATGATCGGAGGGAAATTCGGGTGAGTTTTAAATCACGTGGGATCCGGTCCCACTTAAAGTCAAATAAAATACCTAAACCAACCAATTCTCAAATTGTCAACCAACCAATTCTCCAAAGCCCTGCTCCAAAGCCCCTCCTTGCGCAGATTTTGGCTTTTCCTTAACCCATTGGTAGCCTTGTTTAGCCTTGAGATTGAGTGTGTGAGGAGATCCATGCCCTACAAGGTTGCGGTTTTCATGCAAAAAAGGGTGATCATGTTGATTTCAAATGCTCCAATGGTGGAGTATACTTAGGTGGAGCCTTATACCGTTCAATTGGGTGAGTTATTTCAACATTTCATTGGTTAAATTTTGAGTTGTGATAATTGACCCTAAAGAGGGATTTTGTGATATGTGGTGTTAGAGAGCTCAAATGGAAAATGTCTATTAGATGATAATGTCTTAGAATGATGTATTAATGCTAGAAATGCAATGAAAATTTTAAGCGAAAAAAATGAATTTTAACATAGAAAAAAAAATTGGTGCATGAAGTGGATTTTTGAGTTTTGGTGTTAATGTGTGGTATAGTGTATTGTAGTGTGATTATATGATGATATGAAGTGATTATGTGAGTGGTGGACCATAGGAATTTAGTGGGAATCCTTGGTTTGGACTAACCAAGATTCTGCCATTGATGTATAATTGAGCAAAATGATGTTTTAGAACACTTTGGTGTTGTGTTGTGTGATGGAAAAGTTATTAGATGGCTTGTGTGGTGATTGGCATGTGGAAGAATCAATGTAAAAATAATAAGTGTTGAAAGTGGCAAAATGTGCCTAAAGTGTAATATTTCGCACAATGTTGCGTAAAAGTCATAAAACCAAAAAACGGCGATTGAACTAGCCTTTGGGTAACCTAAGTAAGTGAAATAAAATGAGAAAGAAAATTTAGAAAAATAAAACCCAAAATAACACTATGTTGGCCGAATCCTTAAGGGAGTGGAGGGAAAATCCGACGTTTTCGCGTTTTGACGTATTTTGACTGAAATTGACGGCTGTGCATGGTTGTACAGGTTGCCGTACGTGGATATAAACTTGGAACAGTGAAACAGTGGATTGCCCTTGGTCCTGGATCAAGTGGATTGAGGTAAGTGATGTGGGTTATACATGTTATGTTGAAATTTATGAGTGGATTCAAAGTTCTAAGTGTGTGGAATGGTCCTCTGTGTAGGCGTTCCCTGTGAATCAAGCTGTAAGTGGAGTTCTGCGGAGCTCAATGAAAGGAAAAAGAAATGTAACCTCTTGGTACTGGGGCTTGTTCCCCTTTTGTGTTCCACCTTGCTAGTTGATGGCAATGGTAGGAAATGTGTATGAGTAGTGTAGAACAGCATGAGCATGCATGTGCATTATCACAGTGGGTACTTATGTACCAGATCTCTGGCCAGTAGATATTTTTAGCCTTCGGGCAAGTGTTTCCGGACTGCCACTGGATAGGTCTCCGAGAGGGAGTTCCAGTTGACCCAGGGTCGTGGTGTGTTATCCGGATAGGAGCACACTAGGTTGTCTCGGGTGTATATGGTTGGAAGGGGTACCTTGGTGGGTTGTTCTATGAACACGCCAGGGGTAGTACCCATAGGCGTATAGCCGAGGACATGGCGTGGTATTGGTAGCTACCATCCCGCATGTCGTAGTTGTTCTGATATATATCCCCCTTTCTCTAAATCCCTTGCTTTATCCCGTTTTATAACAGTGGTGTTGTTTTTATATTATTGATATACATCGAAGTGAACCATTGGGCGGAGTTTTCTCCAGAACCTCTTGGTTACTGAGATATATCCGTATATCTCACCCCGTCTCGGGGCATTTATTTCAGGATGTACCAGTGGATATGGAGCTGCGGGCAAGAAGCCCGCATGATGATGAGTGGAGTAGTGATGCATGTTTTGTTTCAGTGTATCATACATGTCGTTTTAGTTTATGGATTTAATTGGCAAGTGAAGTTGTAATATGTAAACATTTGTAGTTTAAAGTTAAAGTTGTAAATGTAAATGTAATCCAGTGTTGTAAATGTATTATGAATGTATGTAATATGATGGAAGGGCCTTAGGCCTATTTTAGGTTTATGATTACCCGTATTATGTTTTATGCATGAAATTGAAAGTTAGTGATTGAAACTATAAAGGATTTGAAAGTAAACTGTTTATGTTTTAAGTGCATATTGGATTTGGTTGTAAGTGTCCCAAGGCGTTGTTGGTCCTTGTGTGTGCCACCCATTGGATTTTGTTGGATTTCAGGTGTACTAGTGATGTTAAACAGCTTATCCAAATTTGGGGATTTTAGGAAATACAAAGGAAACTCTAGCGAATTTTCTGTAGAATTGGCAGTTTTTGGGTGAACTTTGGAAGAGCGTATCTCTCTCCATAGTGGTCCGATTGGGACGTGCCATACGCCATTTTGAAGCTTAAGATGTCCCCTACGTTGTCTCAAAAGCCTAGGATCATTGGTGGTGTGTGTAGCCCATGTGGGCTGTTGTCATTTTCTGCCCTGTTCTGTCCTATTTAGTGGGCAGATTTGAAGCAGTTTTGGGAAATTAATTCCCGCTTCGTTACTTGGTCAAATTAAGCGTACGATATATCAAATCTAAGTTTGAGGTGTCTAGTTTATGGTGTAACAGTTTGAAAGTCATGGGATGGGCGGTTGGGTGCAGTTTATTCCGTGAAGTTTGGAGATTTTAGGCTGTTTTGGAGTTGGTAGGCAATGTTGTTTGTCCAACTTCAAACGGCGATAACCGGAGCTCACGAGCTCGGAATCGTGTGTGTGATAGCTTGTTAGAAAGGTAAGTGAATAAAGAAAAAAGATAACCTGGAGTTTAAGTTTGGATTTTTATTTTGGGTTCGTAGAAAAACAAATTGGCAAATCCGGTTAAGTGGTAAAAACGTAAAAAGTGAGGAATTGGCTAAGTGGGTTTATGGGAACCCCTTAGTATCTTGTATGTGATAAAATAAAGTGTATAAATAGTTAAGAAAGTCTTCCGCTAGTGTTTCAGTTACGATCACAGCTTTTTATTATTACACTTTTTATACTTTTACTGTTCGTGTAATAATCGGAAAAAGTTTATTCCCAGTTTTATAAATGAATTGTTGTGATTGTAACTGCGCTTAATATCATAATTAATGTTAACAATACCGGTGTACAACGGGCTGTTACATTTTATGGTATCAGAGCAGTTTTGTTAGGGAACTCTGATAATATATATATAGATGTGTTATGTGCTACATAGTTGTATGTAGATTCTTATCGATTACTGTATATGTAATTCCTTAGTGTGGGTCTGATCAACCCATCCCTTTGTGTTACATGGGTGGTCATCGTAAGAAGCCTGCGTAGTAACCTTGAAGCACCGAATGTGAGTCTTTAGCCTGATGTTGTGGCTGCAGTGTTAACTGCTCCATGGACAGAGGACGGCAGTAAGTCAAGTATGAATATTAGAAGGCATAAGGAAAACAGATTTAAATGTTATATCTGACTTCGATGAAAGTCAAGAGAAAAGTGTATTATAAGCAATAGTGGTGTACAATCTATGATATGTACAATATGAGCATAGACGAACTTTGCAGTACTATGAAAAATAAACATATAACAGAGATGAGCTTATGAGATTGGTGAAATTTCAAGTATATGTGTAGTATAGTAAGACAATTATGTACAAGTGGTCTTGATGAATAGACTTCATTAAGGCGAGAGGTTTTGAACTTGAAGAATTATTGAGAAAAGGGAACATATATGCGTATGTGTGAGTTAAATACATCAAGTTTAATTAGCAGTTATGAGACCAGGACAAGTGCGGTGCACTTGAATGAATTGGGATGGTTCAAGCAGAGAAACAATTAGAATATGTGATGAGTAATCCTACGAGGTTTGACCTCGTGAAAGTATGATGCTGGTAGATGGGTAATGTGAGAGATATTGAAATATGGGAGTGAATTCCATAAAGAGGTAGTGTTGACTAAACACGAGTGAGGTGAACCAATGATGAGTATATTATTATGTGTAATATGTATGAGGAAAAGTGAAGGAATCGCCATGGATGACACAAGATATATGTACCATGAAGGCACTATTGCAGTTAGTGGATGTCGACTCAAATTGGCAGACGTATCAGTGATAAATGAACAGAATGGTTGAGATGTACAGTCATGAGTAAGACAGTAATGAGAATTGTAAAAAAATTATGATCTTGTGGTATATATATAAGTACTACTAATAGTAGTGCGCTTATGAAAATATTGGTATTTGATACGGAGTGGTAGACGAAGTAAAGGTATTTTCAAGGTAAAGAGACATTCTACAACCACCAAGGGTGGAAGCGATCAGGAAAATTGATGAGTTGTGTAACAGCCCGTTGTACACCGGTATTGTTAACATTAATTATGATATTAAGTGCAGTTACAATCACAGCAGTTCATTTATAAAAATGCGAGTAAACTTTTTTCGATTATTACGCGGACAGTTAAAACATAAAAAGCGTAATAATTAAAAACTGTGATCGCAACTATAACACTAGCAGAAGACTTACTTAAATTGTTTGTACACTTTAATCTACTACATACAAGACACAAAGGGGTTCCCATAAACCCACTTAGCCAATTCCTCACTTTTACGTTTTTACCACTTAACTGGACTTGCTAATTTGTTTCTCTATGAACACAAAATAAAAATCCGAACTTAAAATCCAGGTTATCCTTTTTCCTTATTCACTTACCTTTCTAACAAGCTATCACACACTCGATTCCGAGCTCGTGAGCTCCGGTTATCGCCGTTAGAAGTTGGACAAGCAACATTGCCTACCAACTCCAAAACAGCCTAAAACCTCCAATCTTCATTGAATAAACTGTACCTAACCGCCTATCCAATGACTCTCAAACTTTTACACCATAAACTAGACACCTCAAACTTCGATTTGATATATCGTATGCTTAATTTGACCAAGTAACGAAGCGGGAATTAATTTCGCAAAACCACCTCAAATCTGCCAACAAAACAGGGCAGAACAGGGCAGTGTGTTACAACAGCCCCCATGGGCTACGCACACAACCAATGAACCTAAGCTTTTGACACAATGTAGGGGACATCTTAAGCTTCAAAATAGCGTATGGCACGTCCCAATCGGACCACTATGGAGAGAGATATGCTCCTCCAAAGTTCACCCAAAAACTGCCAATTCTACAGAAAATTCGCCAGAGTTTCCTTTGTATTTCCTAAAATCCCCAAATTTGCATAACCTGTTTAACACCACTAATACACCTGAAATCCAGCAAAATCCAATGGGTGGCACACACAAGGTCCAACAACGCCTTGGGGCACTTACAACCCAATCCAATATACACTTAAAACATAAACATTTTCATGCATAAACCATAATGCAAATAATCATAAACCTACAATAGGCCTAAAGCCCTTCCATCACATTACATACATCATTCTAAGACATTATCACCTAATAGACATTTTCCATTTAAGCTCTCTAACACCACATATCACAAAATCCCTCTTTAGGGGCAATTATCACAACTCAAAATTTAACCAATGAAATGTTGAAATAACTTACCCAATTGCACGGTATATGGCTCCACCTAAGTATACTCCACCATTGGAGCATTTAAAATCAACATGATCACCCTTTTCTTCAAGCAAACCGCGGCCTAAATGGGCAAGGATCTCCTCACACACTCGATTTCAAGGCTAAACAAGGCTACCAACGGGTTTAGGAGGTGTTTTCCATCAAGATTCAACACAAACTTTGTTGAATTTGGTTGAGAATTGGTTGGCTTGTGGCAAGGATGAATTTGGCGCAAAAATGGAGCACAAGGGCTGTTGGGTCGGCTGGAAGAAGAAGAAGAACCATGGAAATGAAGAGAAATAAGGGTCTTTTAAGTGGTTAATTAACTTTAACTGGGTACCGGATCCCACGTGATTTAAAACTCACCCGAATTTCCCTCCGGTCATCACTAAAATTCACAATTTAAAAACCTAATGAGAAATTATAATTTTTCATCTTAACAAAATCCTTTAATTTTACTATTTCAGATAAAAATTTGGAGCTTTCCGGTTGTTCGGAAAAACACTGCTTTAAGGTACATCGCGCTCCGTTGACAAACTTCCACAAATTGACTTAAATCCCTCAAATATTATCAGAAATCATATTTCCTATTTCTATGGACCATTTAAAATCAATATTTGAAACCTAGAGCTCAAAATTCCACTGGCACATTTTACGGTGCAATCTGACTGCGGTATTTTTACCCGCTAAAAACACTATTCACTGATTTTTCTGAAACTTGCCTATCCACTCAATTTTTCGTTATGAATCCATTTCCAGGCTTATTTTTATCATCTGAGACCTCCTGCTCAATTTTTTACCTTCCTAGGGTTGCGTGTTGGCTAATTACCGTTTTGCCCTTTCTTTGTATTTTGGCCTATTCTTTGGGATTTTCACTAATCCTTCACTTAATTTCTTACTTAACACTTTAATTACTTATTTTAGAATTGTGAGGTGTTATAATCACCCCACCTTTTAGAATTTTGTCCGCAAAATTAATCCATACCTGTCCACTAACTCAGGATATAGTCGGAGAATCTCCTCCTCCCGCTCCCAAGTAGCTTCCTCAGGTGTACGTCCTTCCCACTGAATCTTTAACATCAGTATCACTTTGCTTCTGAGCTTCTTTTCACTGCGGTCAAGGACCTCAATAGGACCTATAGGCATCTTTAAGTTCTCTTTAATTTCAATCTCGTCCGGTATCACCACATGTGATTCATCCGGAATGTAACGCCGCAGCTGTGGCACATGAAAAACATCGTGCAGATTTGACAACTGTGGGGGCAAGGCAAGCTGATAGGCCACTGGTCCAACTCTTTTCATTACTTGATACGGCCCAATAAAACGGGGACTCAGCTTCCTCACGCCCAGTGCACGCCCAACGCCAGTAACTGGAGATAACCGTACAAACACATGATCACCTTCATCAAATTCCAGCGGTCGGTGTCTATTATCATAATAACTTTTCTGCCGATTCTGTGCCTGTTTAAGCTTTTCTATGATCATTTCTATCTGTGCTGTAGTTTCTTGCACAAAATCCGGCCCAAATCTCTCTTTATCACCAACCTCTGTCCAACAAGTAGGAGTGCGACATCTCCGCCCATACAATGCCTCATATGGTGCCATACCCAAACTGGAGTGAAAACTATTATTATACGAAAATTCCACCAGTGATAAATATCTATCCCACGCAGTACCCTGCTCAAGTGAGCAAGCTCTCAACATATCCTCTAATGTCTGTATGGTACTCTCAGTCTGACCATCAGTCTGCGGGTGATACGCAGTGCTCAGCCGAAGCTGAGTGCCAAAAGCCTGCTGTAAGGCTCCCCAAAAACGAGAAGTAAATTTCGGATCCCGATCACTAACAATGCTAACTGGTACTCCGTGGAGTCTTACAATCTCTTTCACATATAACTTTGCTAATTTCTCCGTAGAGAAGTCCACTCGCACTGGCAGAAAATGTGCAGACTTCGTGAGCCTATCCACTATTACCCAAATTGAATCGTGTCCGGCCTGAGTCCGAGGCAAACCAACAACAAAATCCATCGAGATGCTCTCCCACTTCCACTCTGGTATATCCAACGGCTGAAGTAACCCTGCTGGTTTCTGATGTTCTATCTTAACTTTCTGACAAATCAAACACCTTGATACATACTCGGCTACATCCTTTTTCATCCCAGGCCACCAGAACTTAGTTTTCAAGTCTTGATACATTTTTGTGGCACCCGGGTGTACAGCATACTGACCCTTATGGGCCTCAGTCATTACTTCCTCGGCTAATTCTTTAGGCACAACTATCATGCCCTGGTACGTTAACAATCCTTGTTCATTTAATGCTATACCATTCTTTCCTTTCAGATACTTGCTGCTATCATTTAGAATCTGTTTCTCTCTAATCCTCCCATGCAATTCATTCTCAACCTGTAAACCTCTGAATTCTTCAACCCTTCCTATAAAAACATCTACCAATTTCAAGTCACGGAACTGTTCTATTAAATCATAATCCCACGGCATTAACTGGGACACACTGACAGACTTTCTACTCAATGCATCTGCTACCACATTAGCTTTTCCCGGATGGTATTTCAACTCGAAGTTATAATCCTTTAAAAATTCAACCCATCTCCGCTGTCTCATATTCAATTCTTTCTGATCAAATAAATACTTTAGGCTCTTGTGATCACTGAACACAGCAAATTTCATCCCATACAGAAAATGCCTCCAGATTTTTAAGGCAAACACTATTGCAACAAGCTCCAAATCGTGCGTCGGATAATTCTCTCCATGCGGATTTAACTGTCTTGAAGCATAAGCAACCACTCTTTTCTCTTGCATTAGTACACACCCCAAACCTCTCTTGGACGCATCACAGTATATTCAAATTCACCCTCCGGATCGGGGAGTGTCAACACTGGAGCTGTAGTCAACTTCTCTTTAAGTTTCAAAAAACATTTTTCACATTCCTGAGTCCACACAAACGGAGTATCTTTTCGTGTTAATCGGGTCAATGGTAGCACCATTGTGGAAAACCCCTCAATAAATCGTCGATAATACCCAGCTAGACCCAGAAAGCTTCGAATCTCTGTAACAGTTTTCGGTCGTTCCCAGTCCATAACGGCCTCAATCTTATTCGGATCCACAGCAACTCCTCTTTCAGAAATAACATGGCCTAAAAATTGCACCTCAGATAACCAAAATTCACACTTTGACAGCTTCGCATACAACTTTTTATCTCTTAGTACCTGTAACACAGTCCTCAAATGCTCCGTATGCTCCTCCATGCTCTTAGAATAAATCAAAATATCATCGATGAATACAATAACGAACTGGTCCAAATACGGCTTGAAAATACGATTCATATAGTCCATGAACACCGCCGGGGCATTAGTAAGCCCAAAAGGAATAACCAGATACTCGTAGTGTCCATATCTAGAACGAAATGACGTCTTAGGCACATCCTCCGGTTTAATCCGAATTTGATGGTATCCGGACCGGAGATCAATCTTTGAAAATACACAGGCACCTCCCAACTGATCCAACAAGTCATCAATACGCGGCAATAGGTACCTGTTCTTGACCGTCACTTTATTTAATTGCCGATAGTCAGTACATAATCTCATGGTTCCATCCTTCTTTTTCACAAATATTACCGGTGCTCCCCACAGAGACACACTAGGTCTGATGAAATCCTTTACAGACAACTCCTCTATATATTTCTTCAACTCTGCCAACTCTAATGGCGACATCCGATATGGAGCCAAGGAAATAGGCCCCACACCCGGCAACAACTCAATCGAGAACTCAATCTCCCTCTCAGGTGGAAATTCCGGTATCTCATCAGGGAATACATCCACAAACTCATTAACCATCGAAATCGTAGAAACCTCAATCTCCTTACCACCCACTAATCCACCCAAGAAAATATAACCCTGATCCCCAGCCTTCAAGGCTTTAACAGCTTGACACATAGACAGAAAAGGAGACGGACCCACCGAGGGTCTCTCGTATGCAAGTATCAACCTCTTCCCGCAACAATCAATCATTGCGCAGTTTTGAGATAGCCAATCCATACCCAATATCAAATTAACAGAGGCCAGGGGCAAGATAATTAAATCAATAGTGTAACCCCTGCCTTCATAGGTAAATCCAACTTCCTTACAGACAAAGGAGGAATCACTAACCTCTCCCGTAGCAGTTGTAATACGCATAGGGGGAAACATCCGTGACACTTTCAATCCCAATCCTTTTGCAACATATTCAGCCACAAACGAATGTGTCGCTGTAACAGCCCGTGTTAACCCGGATTGTTAACATACTATCGTATTAAGCCACGCTTAATTAAAATGCGGAATAACTTTTTCTTTAGTTCAATTATGACGTCATTAACCTTAGCCAACTTGATTACTTAATCAATTTCATAAAATACTGCCTGTATGTAAATTGCAAGACAACTAACTGAAATACCTCATATATAAATAACAAGTGAGTATCTAAAACCACAGGACTACAACACATAGCCTGGGTCGAAATCCTGATACTTTAATTACAGCTTAAATAGAAAGACAATAACAAAACCATGTGGCATGGACAAACCCCGTGCTCACCAAATAAGGCACAATGCCCAACAACAGTCTCAGCATAATATCATAATCAAAGCGGGAAAACATAAACAGCAGTCAAATCCAGCATGTCAGCATATCATAATATCAACTCAGCTCTGGCCTCCTGCCACCTGAGCCCTCAACATTACCTGATCCTGAAATAAGCGTCCCCAAACGTGGGGTGAGATCTCTAAACAAGAAATCTCAGTAAGACAAGGGATCCTCAAGGATTTTCCACCCCAAGCTCACTTACATGTGTAATATAAGTTCAAAAACAGTATTTACAATATAAGTTCCAAAACTATGCGATGCAGCAGATA
>JAVKPL010013660.1:0-78168 GCA_032173675.1 Gastrolobium villosum | reverse complement strand
GGGGCATTGGGATATGTCTTTGTGGGGGGTTTAGTGGGTGGAAGTCATGAGGAGATTGACAATATTCCCGTGGTGAAGGAGTTTGTGGATGTGTTTCCGGATGGAATTCCGCAACTTCCACCGCATAGAGAGATTGAGTTCACCATTGACTTGTTGCTTGGTGTAGGACCCATTTCTCTGGCTCCGTATCGGATGTCACCACCGGAATTAGCTGAGTTAAAGAAGCATATTGATGAGCTTTCGACTAAGCAGTTTATTAGGCCTAGTGTGTCCCCGTGGGGAGCACCTGTGATATTTGTTAAGAAGAAGGACGGTAGCATGAGATTGTGCACTGATTACCGTCAGTTGAATAAGGTTACTATTAAGAACAAGTAGCCTCTCCCTCGCATAGATGATTTGCTTGATCAGTTGAGGGGTGCTTGTGTCTTTTCAAAGATTGACTTGAGGTCAGGTTATCATCAGATCCGAATTAAGCAGGAAGATATTCCGAAGACTGCTTTCCGATCTAGATATGGACATTATGAGTATCAGGTAATTCCATTTGGACTCACTAATGCTCCGGCGGTGTTTATGGATTATATGAATCGCATTTTCAAGCCGTTTCTGGATCAATTCGTGATGGTATTTATTGATGATATCCTGATATATTCCAAGAGTAAGGAAAAGCATGAGGATCACTTGAGAACTGTATTGCAAATTCTCAGAGATAAACAGTTGTATGCAAAGCCTTCTAAATGTGAATTTTGGCTTTCTCAAGTGCAATTTCTGGGTCACGTCATTTCTGCTGATGGGGTGGCGGTTGATCCTAATAAAATCGAGGCAGTTATTGATTGGGAGAGGCCCAAGACTGTTACTGAAGTAAGGAGTTTTCTGGGTTTGGCTGGTTATTACCGGAGATTTATTAAAGGATTTTCAGAAATGGTTTTGCCATTGACCCGGGAGGATACTCCATTTATTTGGACGCATGAATGCGAAGAATGTTTTCAGAAAATAAAAGAAAAGCTGACAACTGCTCCAGTGTTAGTACTTCCTGATCCGGAAGGTGAGTTTGAGTTATACAGTGATGCTTCTAAAAAGGGATTGGGTTGTGTGCTGATGCAAGATAGGAGAGTGGTAGCGTATGCTTCGAGGCAACTGAAATCTCATGAAGAAAACTATCTGACTCATGACTTAGAGCTTGCTGCAATCGTTTTTGGATTGAAACAATGGAGGCACTTCTTGTATGGAATGAAGTTTGTTATATTTAGTGACCACAAGAGCCTTAAGTACTTATTCGATCAAAAAGAGTTGAATATGAGGCAACGACGGTGGACTGAATTCTTAAAAGATTACGATTTTGAACTGAAATATCATCCCGGCAAGGCTAATGTTGTAGCGGATGCATTGAGCCCAAAGTCAGTGAGCATGGCAAGCATGATGATGAGAGATTTTGATGTAATTGAGAGGTTCAAAGATATGAAATTGTCTGAAGTCTTTCCAGGCAGGATTTGTGACATCGAAATTACAAGAATTGAGAACGAAATGATGACAAAAATTAAAGATGCTCAGCTGCAAAATGAAAGTGCGAAAAGACTAAAAGGTCAGAGTGGTGTATCCTGCAATGATGAGGGTATACTGTTATATCAGGGTCGTATTGTTGTACCTAGACAGTTGACAGAGGAAGTGATAACAGAGGCCCATAGGGGTCAATTCACTGTCCATCCTGGAGCTACGAAGATGTATCAGGACCTAAAGACTAATTTCTGGTGGCCTGGTATGAAGAAAGATATTGCTGAGTTTGTCTCCAAGTGTCTCGTATGTCAGAAGGTCAATATTGAGCATCAAAAGCCTTCTGGTATGTTGCAACCACTAGATGTTCCTGAATGGAAATGGGAGAGTGTCTCCATGGATTTCGTAGTGGGGTTGCCACGGACACAGGCTAGTTATGATTCTATATGGGTAATTGTGGATAGATTGACAAAATCCGCACACTTTTTACCAGTTTGGGTAGATTTCTCTGCTGAGAAATTAGCCAAGCTCTATGTGAAGGTGATTGTGAGGCTTCATGGGGTGCCTGAGAACATTGTTAGTGATCGGGACCCGAAGTTCACTTCTCGCTTCTGGGGAGCATTGTAGGAGGCTCTTGGCACTCAGTTGAGACTGAGTAAGGCCTATCATCCACAGACGGATGGTCAGACTGAGAGGACCATTCAGACTTTGGAGGATATGCTGAGGGCTTGCACTCTGGAGCAAGGTACGGCATGGGATCGATACCTTCCATTGGTTGAGTTTTCATATAATAATAGTTTTCATGCTAGTCTGGGTATGGATCCCTACGAGGCCTTGTATGGTCGCAGGTGTAGGACACCTACTTGCTGGGCAGAGGTTGGAGACACCGAGCGGTTTGGATTGGATTTTGTTCAGGAGACCACTGAGCAGATTAAAATGATTAGGGATCGTCTGAAAAAGGCTCAAGATCGCCAAAAGAGTTATTATGATCTCAAACATCGGCTTCTAGAGTTTGAGGAGGGAGATCATGTGTTTCTAAAGTTATCACCAGTTACAGGTGTGGGACGAGCCCTGGGGGTGAGGAAGTTGAGTCCTAGATTTATTGGACCCTATCAGATTCTACGTAGGGTAGGACCGGTTGCCTACCAGCTTGCCTTACCTCCTCAACTATCCAACGTACATGATGTATTCCATGTTTCTCAGCTAAGAAAGTATGTAGCTTATCCTTCTCATGTGGTTCAACCTGATGATGTTGAGATTCGGGAAAATTTGAAGGTTCCAATTGGACCACTGAAAGTACTTGAGCGGGATGAGAAGAGGCTGAGGAACAAATCTATTCCTATGGTGAAAGTTCAATGGGAAGGAAGGACACCTGAAGAGTCCACTTGGGAGCGGGAAGATGAGCTTCTCCGTCAGTATCCTGAGTTTAAGGACAGGTACGTTCTTGATTTTGCGGACAAAATCGCTAAAAGGTGGGGTGACTATAATAGCCCAAAATAATTAATTAGCAAAATACATGTGATTAGATAATTAAGCATGTATTAGTGAGTAAAAATAATTAAATTCCCTTATAAAATTAATTGGGGTCACTTTTGAGGTAAAAAGTGTACTCAGTGAAAATTAAGGGGTATAAATGGGTGTAGACAAAAGTGCCCGAAATATAAAAAAGGAAGTAGAAATATTCCTAGAAAAATATTCCAGACTTTTGGGTAAAGTTTGGTAATTAATGGAATTGAATAGATAGATGAACCGATATCCACTTAACTGATGTTAAGTGATAAGTCACTAAAGCAACCCAAAACCCTTATTTCCCCTCCCCTTTGTCGCGCAGAAGAAGAAAAAAGAAGGGAAAGAAGAGAAAAAGAAGGAAGGGAGAAGAGAAGAGAAAAAGGAAGAGGAAACCCTAGGGTGATCAAACCTTGATGATTTTGAGTGATTCAAAAGCCTAAATCACTCCAAATCTTCCCCTCTTTCACAATCCTAGCTTGGGTATTGGTGGGGAGTGTTTTGGTTTGAGATATTTCCTCCCAAAGTTGCGACCCATGTGAAGAAATTGATAGATTTGTTGGCTTCTACTTCCATGGAAGCTTGAGGAGTAACCAATCCTTGGTTGTGCAACCATTGGTGGTAAGATTATACTCCTTGAACTCTTTTTTCATGAGAAATGCATGATTGGGGAAGATGATTAATAGTGTTTAAGGTTTATGAAAAGTTGAGTAAATGGGCTATGTTTAAGGAAGATTGAGGCATAGAGTATGTTGAGAAAAATGTTAGGAATGACATTTAATCGGTGAAATTGAGTTTAAATAGTCGTATGATTTTGTTGGGAAAATTACAAGATTATGCATTTGACTATTGTTTGGCTTGTTTTTGTAATCAATGGTTTGGTTTGGTTGATTGTTGATATTGTCCATGTAATGCTTAGGATTGAGGCATTTGGACCAACCGTGAGTAACCAATCATTGGAGCAAGCTATGGAGCTCGGTTAGCTCCTTGAGATTAATATTTGTGTTGGGAAGATTGGTGAAGAACAAAGGTTAAGTTGGAAGCATTGAGGTAAGCCTTCGGACCTTGGGTGTAATTCCCTTTATTGTTCCACCAAGCCCTGAACGGGTAATGGTTGTGTTGATGTATATAAATGCAATGAAATAATGTAATGCTTTGTTATACGTATGTGCATGCTTTGGTGTGACATAGGATGGTGTTTCCCTATGTTGGTATGTTGCATGACGATGCGTAAATCATACTTGGTAGTTTAGCTGGCCAGTAGGACTATTTGCATCTGAGTATCCTTAGGACAGCTCGAGAGCTCGAGGAATTTCTCCTGCAGATGTGTGTACACTTGCATGGATATGTATTTACTGCATTATTATTGTCATTGCTATTACACTGTTATTGAACTATGGGGTGGAGAGATGCTCCAAGGGCCCCTGGTTTACTGGATATATTCGTATATCTCACCCCGTGTTGTTGGGGACCCACTTTCAGGCAAGGATGCTGCAGGAGCCTCTGATGGCAAGTGGCCATATTTGAAGTAAAGGGATATATGAAGATTTAACATCAATTGAATTAAACATGCCATTTTGTATTTCCTTTGTATAGGATTGTTAAATGAAAGTCATTTGTTATATACATGTTATGTTTAATTGGTTGGACTTAGCCAATGCTCATCCCCTTTGGTATCTCTTTTGTTGATGGGAGCCAAGGAGTTGATCATAGTGTTTTGTAGCTAAGTCCCATGATTTGTAATTATTGGATATATGTATATATGATGAAATGATATGCATGCTTCTCTTAGTGTATGAGTATCTAGAGAGACTAGAACTCATGTATTGAAAGGATTATATGATGTAAATTAGGTGAAAGAAGACCTTTAGGTTGGAAAACCAATTAAAAACAAAGATACCCTATCTTGTTGTCCAGATTTCATATTCTATATGATAGATTTGGACCCTTGTGTCTTGATGGAAGTTGTAGATATCTTTCTTAGCTTTCCATAGAGACCAAGAGTGTGTAATTTGGATATGTATAACTAAAGTTATGGTTAAAACACCACAGACAGGTCAAATTACCCTGTTTTGGTGCTTGCTCATCACTGCCCACGCTATGAGCGTGAGATTCACGCTATAAGCGTCAACCTTTTTGACTGCCCATGCTATGAGCGTGAGATCCACGCTATGAGCGTGGGGGTCTTGAGGAATTCAGCATTCCCTTTCTTAGAAATCTCATAACTTGGGCTACGATGCTCCGAATTGAGCGCGGTTTAAACCCACACGTAAATAATGAAAAATCCTATAATATAATAGGAAAATGGAGACCATAATAAATTTAATGAAATTATGGTATTAAGCTTTAAGTATTTTATTCCGCAATGTATTATGGTTATGGTCACACAATTGGGTAATTTTAATTCGGCTTGTTTTATAAGAAAAAATTTAACCAGATTTTAATTGCACCAATGTGATTGTAACTGCACTTAATATCATAAGTCAATGTTAACAAACCGGTTCTAGAACGGGGCGTTACAGAGGGTGAGGGTACTTACTCATCCATTGGTAGTTGTCCTCTTTAGCCGGTTGGTGAGAGTTTGAGCGCTTGTAAGGAGGTATAAATCGGAAACCAAGCTCTCCTTTCACCTCACTATTTCGGCCTTTAAATATATTCTAGGAGGATGTATGCTTGTCATTCTCCTTCCATCATTTCTGCCTTGTTGGAGAACAACATGGTCTTTGGTGCATGTAAGCACAAAGAACCGATTTTTAGCTTGGAAAATAGCTCCTTGTCATGTTATGGACTGTTCCTTTGGACTAGCATAATTATCTAGCTTTGCATGTGTTGAAAACCATATGGACAAGGAAAAGCCTGTTCCTTGTGGACTAGCATAATTATCTAGCTTTGCATGTGTTAAAATTATAGAAAAAAAATAAAAAAAAAATAAATAAATAAATAAATAAAAAAAAAATAAAAAATAAAAAATAAAAATAAAAAATATATATATATATATACCATATATAAATATATAAAAGGACAAAGAAAGGGACAAGAAGAAGTGGGGGAAGCTAAAAGCCTAGTTAGCGCACCCCTTAGCCATGTGGGTAATGTTATGTAAATGAAAATTTGAAGCCCCTAGGTGATGGTCTCTTTGTGTAACCACACATCCACCTTAACATCCTCATCTCTGCTAATCTTATGCTCATGTTGCCTATGTGGGTAACATGCATGGTCTTGTATAGGAAACCTTGGGTTTTTTCACTTGCTAACAATTGGTAAAATAAAATCTAAGTCAGAAAAAAAAATTACCTAGTAATGGAAGCATGAAATCCGATTAAAGCCCTAGGATTTGAAGAAACGAAATTACGTATGATGTATAGGAAAATGAAATAAAACTCTGATTTGGTATTTTATTGTTTAGGTCCGCAAGCCTCTAGGAGAGTGGACTGATTTGGTGAAATATTTGGTTAAAAATTTGTAAGCATCAAGGTAAGTGTTTGGTGGATTAACCTTTTATGACTATTAATTTAGGTCATGAATTTTTGATTTGTTTCTCATGTGTGACACCCTCCCCTGTATGCGTCCAAGGGAGTTGTCTACTAAGCAAATTAGAGTCGTAGCGGAATTGAATTAAATACTGAACTACATTTCTTGTGACTAATTAAAGTGTCATTCTCCTTCATATTTTGTTCAGCTGTAAAACCTTGGCCTTTAGTGTATGTAAATCCAAAGAATTAATTTTGGGGAGCTTGGAAAATAGCTCTCATTAATTTTGTGGGGCCACACTTTGGATTAGAAAAATTAATTAGATTTTTCATGTGTTAAATTCGTTGGAGGCAGCATACTAAAATGTACCTGTTCATGCATAAGAACCGATTTTAGGACTTGGAAAACAACCCTTAACTGTGTGGGACTGTTTTGTTGGATTAGGATAAGATATCTGACCTTGTTAACTTAAGAGGACAACATGCTAATAATGTTATAATCATGCTTAAGTGACATAAGGAGTGTTAAGTTATAGAAAAATGGAATTTCTTGGAGTAATTGTCATAAAACCGAATCAGTATACTTAAGGGACCTTGAGATGTTGTCAATTAAGAGCAATTGTTAGAATAGATTAAGGGCAGAAAGATATCAACATTGAACTATGATAACTCGGTTAGAATTTTAGAATTTGATAGACGTTAAACCTTAAATTCCAAGCCATCCCTTCCCTAATCTGTTCGGCCACTACTTGCACTCAAGGGGGAATGTATATATATTGTCATTCCTCTTCCTTATTTTTGCTCAATTAAATAGCATTTGAACATAGT
The DNA here is from genome assembly GCA_032173675.1 of Gastrolobium villosum. Classification (NCBI taxonomy): domain Eukaryota; kingdom Viridiplantae; phylum Streptophyta; class Magnoliopsida; order Fabales; family Fabaceae; genus Gastrolobium; species Gastrolobium villosum. The sequence goes on along the minus strand of JAVKPL010013660.1, from coordinate 70,876 downwards.
GCATGTAAGCACAAAAACCGAATTTGAGGGTTTGAAAAAAATAGCCCTTAACAATATTATGGACCATCCCTTGAACCAAGGTTTTGTCAAGCCTTGCATGTGTTAATAATCTACATAAGCAGTATGCTTTAAGCCCCTTAGCGCACCCTACACCTTGTAGAAGTTAATATGTAAATGATAATTTGTAGCACTCTAATTGTTGGCCAAAATCGAATATGCATGTGTAGGTAATTGGAATGTTTTTGTTACTTGACAGCAATTGGTAGGACAAAAATTAAGGCAGAAATATAATTAACATGGAAAGCATGAAACCGATTATAAACCAAGGAGTTAGGAGAATGGGAAAGCTATGTAATGTATAGTAAATATATGTGATGAATTCTGACTTGGTACATATGTTTGTTAGGTGTGCTAACTTCTAAAAGAGTGGGCTGATTGTTGATGTTTTGATTAAAAATGCTAAAGATTTGAGGTATGTGTTTGGTGGTGAGACCTATTGTGACTATTAGCTAGTGTATGAAATTTTGAACTGATGCTCACATGTGCCTGACGATTTGTATTCTGTTAAATATTGTTGGTAATCTGCCTTTGGACTTGACATGATGGAAAATTCTGCCTATGGGAGTATTTGTTATTCGGCAGCTTGATATTAAAAGTACAAGATATATATGTTATTATGATTATGATCTAGTCATGCATATGCACATCATAATTCACATGTTCTGTTTGTGTGTGCGAATCATGTCATGGCATACAACATTGTGCATTCATCTTGGAAGCCGAAGTATATAATATAAGTAAGCATATGATTGAGCACGCATCATATAGGCATCTCTCCGGTACCAGGGTCTGGGACATTGGCTTCAGTCCGCATAGGTCCAGTGGAATTCACCTTTGGGAGCCATATGGAATCTCCGTTGTGTCTGTTAGTACGTGCACGACGGTGCTATGAACGTACACCTCTGGCGTTATATACGCACTCTGATTATTACTCTAGCGTTATATGCGCACTCTGATTAGTATTCTGGTGTTATATACGCACTATAATTATATGTTAGCATCTGTCCGGAAAAATACATGTTGATGCGACTATTTTGAAATTTTGTACCTAGTCTAATATTGTTGCTTTATTGGTTTTACTATCACACTACTGAGATTTTTCTCACCCCTTTGGGGCTGCAATTTTTATAAAATTGCTGGAGGACGAAAGAGCATATGAGGACGTGGTTATATGGATATTTGTTGTTAATTGCTGCTGTTTGGACTGTTTGCTATTACTGTTTTGTCTGTTGGATGACTGTATTATTTTAATATTTTGATAAGCTTGGACTACTGTAATATTTAACCAATAGGGCCACATTCAAATTTCCATGTGGAGATACTAATAGATGAGAGTAGTAGAGAATCTTTGGGCTGAATTCAAGTCCTCCCATAAAGGCCTTAGGCTGCCGAGCATGCAAAGGAGTTTGGGGCCCAATATACTTTTCTTCAAGACTACCATTTCATGTACTTGTTAGGTAGTAACCAAGGTTTTTACATAGGTTAGTTAAACTTAATATTATTCCTTCTTAACTAGAGTTTTGAATTCTTAAAGGGTTTAGTGTTTGTCATTTAAAATGACACAAAGTTATGTCATTTTTAATGAAACTACGTCGTTTTGGTGTGTTTTGTCATTTTTTTAATTTATAAAATTAGAAATAAAAAGAAAATGGAGGAGAGAGAATGTAAAAACTTACCAAAATGACGTAGTTTCATTAAAAATGACATAACTTTGTGTCATTTTAAATGACAAACACTTTTCCCATTCTTAAAATACATAAACATTCACTTATAATTTCCATCAAAATAATTTTCCTAATTAAATTAATTCCATTCTAAACAAAATTTAATTTGAGTTTCAAGCATGCTACTCACCCCTAATTGCATGTTATGAGATTTCCTAATTTTGCAGGATGTTGCATCATGTGTCTCAATAAAATTCTGTTTGAAAGCATGTGTAATCTGAATTTGAAAGTAACTTATTGGAATTTTGTTTTGGAGACACTTTCTATCCGAAAACCTGGTGTCATAGTCATGAGACTATGATTTTCTGATTCTGAATTCTGGTCATGCTCATGAAAATCATAAATCCGCATTTCTGCCATGTGTGTGTGAAGCAAAACATAGCATTTAATACATCATTATACATGCAGTTTTGGAAACCGAAATATTTGATGAAATGAAGCATATGTTTGAGCATGCATCATATAGGCGTCCCTCAAGTACCAGGGAGAAGGAACCGTGGCTCAGTTCGCATAGGCCTCAATTGGAATTCCCCTATGTAGGGCCAAATAGAATCTCCATTGAGTTTAGTTAGTTAGTATGTGCACCCTAGTGCTATGAACATACAATATTCTGGCGTTATATATGCATTCTGTTGCATTTTGGTATCTGTTCGGAAATTATTTGATGATGTGACAATTTTGGAAATTCTGTATCTAAATTAATACTGTTGCATTATTGGATTTTCTATCACACTACTGGGAATTTTCTCACCCCTTTTGGGGCTCAATTTTTATAAAATTGCAGGAGGACGAAGAAGTATTTGATGGTGTGACCTCATGGAAAAATTCTGTTGAGTTTATTAGCTGTTGCAAACCTTGTCATGTGATCTCAATTTTTGGGCTGATTGGAGTGTTGAGTTTTGAACATGTTGTAATCGTGTTATGCTTTGTTGCTGTATGAATTTATTTATTTTTTTGTTTGTATTGAACTGATGTAACCATGATACTATATGACTAAGTAATCGGAATTCAGCTCTTAAACAGGTTTAGTTTTTTTGGGTAAAACATGATTTAGCTGGCTATACATGTGTAGGAAGGTGATGATTAATTATTAGCCATAACTAGATTTTGTATGGCTGAATTTTGTTAGATGCACTCTGGGTTCAATTAGCCATGATACTAAGCTTTTCAAAAATAAATTCAGCATGTGTTAAATTCATATTTTTGCACTGATTTAACATGCATCTTACGAGTTCTGTTTCTAGAGCTACAAATCTCCAAATGCTATAAATTTTATATGTACGAAAAGCCCCAGATGTCTACTTTCTTTGTGTCAAAGAAAATTTTCAAAAGCTTGTAAGTTCGATTTTATATGATTTTTGTAAGACAGACAGGTTTTCTAAAAAATTTACGATGGCAGCTCCAACAGTTTTTTATCCCTAGTTGTTTTACTTACGAAATTTTGATTTTAATACAAGTCTTTATCAAATTACTTCAAAATGTATTTCCAGAAATGAGTACGTTATTGTTGCAACTCTAATCGGTTTTAGCAGGCATCTCCCTTGGATGCATACAAGGGAGGGTGTCACACTAAATGGTATCATAGCAGTTTTGATTCATGGTGTTTGTGTATGAGTGTTGAATTGTTTTTTGTTTCAATATGACTGTTGAATTATTTGCTGGCTGCTGTATGTTAGAATTAAATTGCTGGATTGTTTGAATTATGATAGCATGCGTTGAATTACAAGTTGTGGTAATAGGCATAAATAAAATGTTAGAACTATACAGTGATGAGAACATATGTATTGTTAGCCTTTCTGATTAGAATTCGAGTACCTACTTGGAGTTGCTGTCATTTATATCTTGGGATGAGTCTGATCAGCTCATTACGTGGTATTGTGATTGCAGAAACATGGCAGGTACACGGGGATCTACTCAGGGAAGACCTAGTAATGCAGCTGATGATCTTAACACTATTATTGGAGGGTTGGCCACTGTTGTTCAAAATATGAATCAAGAGTGGAAGGAATGTAGGAATCAAAATCCTAACCAACCCCAGATGCAACATAATGCTGAGGAGATTGCTAGGCGGAGGTTGAAAGACTTTCGAAATTTTCAGCCACCTACATTTGAAGGTGGAGATAATCCTGAGATGGCAGCAAGATGACTGCAGATGATTGAACACATCTTTGAACGTATGGGGTGTCCTGAAGCTCACAAGGTTGACTATGCATCGTATCAGCTGATTGATGAAGCATTAACTTGGTGGACGAGTGCAAGGGCTTTACTTCGAGCACAACATGTTGATCTTACTTGGGAGGTGTTCAGATGGGTCTTTCTTGACAAATATTTCCCTAAGGCTATGAGGAGGTTGAAACACACGGAGCTGCTGGCATTGCGGTAAGAAAATATGACTGTTAATGAATATATTTCCAAGTTCGGGCAGCTGATGGAGTATGACAATTTTTTTTTGGTATAAGTAGTATGATAATTTTGATCGGAACATTTATGATGAAGAATGGCAAATGGAAAAGTATGAAAGTGGACTGCATTCGGAGATTCGCAAGCTTATGTTGACTACAACAAATCGTACTCTTCCTGAATTGATTAATCAGAGTCGGCAAGTAGAAGAGATTATAAATGAAGCCAAGACTTTGTCTAAATCGCCAGTGCAATCACAAAGAGGAAGTAAAGTTGGTCGGTTCTTCAGAAAGATTACTGGAATGAATAGAGGCAAGCAAGGGTTCGTAGTTGCAACCTCGGACTGGAAACTTCAAGAGGAATATTGCTCCTGGACAATCATCAGCAGGACGACAGGGTTCCACTAGTTGTGCCACTTGTGGAAAGAATCATACTGGTGTATGTCGACGCGGGGATAATCTATGCTACAGGTGTGGACAACTGGGGCATTTCATTTCAGATTGCCCACAGAATGCTAATCAGCCTCCTACTCAAGCTCGGGTGTTCACTCTTGATGCCAATGAAGCCCTAAAGTATCCAAATTTGATCCGAGGTAATGTAATCTTGAATGGTTATCCTCTTTCTGTTATCTTTGAAGTGTATTGTGATCCTTCTCTGAAGGGCCTTGGTTGTGTGTTGATGCAAGACCATATGGTCGTGTCTTATGCATCACGACAATTAAATCCCCACGAGAAAAACTATCCTACTTATGATCTGGAGTTGGCAGCTATAGTGTTCGCACTAAAAATCTGGAGGCATTATCTGTACGGTTCGCAGTTTGATGTCTTCAGCGATCATAAGAGCCTGAAGTATTTGTTTGATCAGAAGGAACTAAATATAAGGCAACGACAGTGGATGGAATTCTTGAAGGATTATGAATTTGAACTCAAGTGTCATCCAGGCAAGGCAAATGTTGCAGCTGATGCTTTGAGCCGTAAGACTCTTCATACTGCCACCCTGATGATAGAAGAACTAAAACTACTTGAAGCCTTTCGGGATCTAAACTTGTCGGTTATCAGAAGAAGGCATGGAATAAGGTTGGGCAGAATCAAAGTAGAGAATGAGTTAATCCGTAGAATAAAGAGGGCTCAAAGAGATAAGGGACTAGTTCATAAATTTGCTGGTTACCAAGATGTCGTTTGGGATGAAAATAAATTGCTGAGGTTTCAAGGTCGGTTAGTAGTACCGAATGATGAAGTTAAACAAGAAGTTTTGCAAGAGGCCCATGAGGGTAATTATACTGTTCATCCTGGATCCACTAAAATTTATCATGATTTAAAGACCTCATTTTGGTGGCTAGGTATGAAACGGGACATTGCAGAATACGTAGCTCGATGCTTAACAAGTCAGAAAGTGAAGTATGGAAATCAGAAACCTTCGGGACTCCTTCAACCTCTGGAAATTCCCGAATGGAAATGAGATAGTATTGCCATGGACTTTGTAGTCGGACTTCCCAAGACTCAAGAAGGATTTGATGCCATATGGGTAATTGTTGATCGGTTTACAAAATCAGCCCATTTTTTGAGTGTCCGAACAACTTATAATACAGAAAAGCTTGCTCAGATTTATCTTCGAGAGATTGTGAAGTTGCATGGAGTTCCCACCAGTATCATCAGTGACCGTGATCCCAAGTTCACCTCTAAGTTTTGGGAGTCTTTCCAACGAGCTCTTGGAACCCATTTCAAGTTGAGTACTGCTTATCATCCGCAAACCGATGGTCAGACGGAATGTACTATTCAGGTTCTAGAGGATATGTTGCGAGCCTGCATTTTAGAACAAGGAGGCAGTTGGGACAAGTACCTTCCTTTGGTGGAGTTTTCTTATAATAATAGTTTTCATCCAGCATCAGAATGGCACCATATGAAGCTTTGTACGGGAGGAAATTCAGATCTCCTTTATGTTGGGTAGAAGTTGGTGAGCGAAGTATTTTAGGACCCGACATAATTCAAGAAACTTCAGAGCAAGTGCAGAGGATCAAGGAAAATATGTAAAGGGCCCAGGCGAGGTAGAAAAGTTACTATGACAATCGTCATAACCTCCTATCTTTTGAAGTGGGAGACCACGTGTTTCTGAGAATCACGCCCATATCTGGACTTGACAGGAGAATGGGAACGAAGAAGTTGAGTCCGCGGTATTTGGGACCATACCTTATCTTGGACATGATTGGAGAATCAGCTTATCGATTGGCGTTACCGCCTAATTTGTCGGGAATACATAACGTCTTCCATGTGTCTTAGTTGAGAAGATATATCCCTGATCCATCCCATGTACTACAACTAGAAGAAGTGGTATCAGAGCAGGGCCTCTCTTCCAGTACGGTGTGGTTCGAGGATGAACCAGGCTGAAGCTGGTGAGCATGTAACATCCCGGGCGCTGACGAGGGAGGGGAGTGATCGCCGGTGCGAAAGGGAATGGACAAGGAGCGGTTCCTGGTAGGCTTCCAGCGACGGGGGTACATGAATGAATCGAATCAACACCCGAAAGAGAGGAATTCTAGAGACTGTGCTGGTATGGGACGGTACAGTTGGGAATAGCTTATAAGAATTAATTGGTACTACCTATACTAACAAGATGCATCTACTTTTCGGTAGCCCAGAACGTAAGAACTTCATAGTTAAGCGTGCTTGACTTGGGGAAATTCTGTGATGGGTGACCTCCTGGGAAGTTTTCCCAGGAAGTGTGTGAGTGAGAACCAAGCACGTTGAAAAGTCTCGTGTTAGTGTGTGGGGACAGTCGTTGATCCTTGCAAGTTGTCAGGCGTTACACTCAGGCTAAAGGGGCTAGCAATGGAAGAATTTCATAAAGGTAGGCTATTTTGGCCATAGGCTAACAAGAACAAAATGCCTTAATCATCTCAACCAATGCACACATCACAGAGAAACAAATCAAGTTCTAGAGTGTTACAAAAGTGAGGTCTCTCAACAAGAAAATTCAGTGTTTAAGCTCAAACCTCACAAGATGTGGTATCAATATAGACTCATGAAAATTAACTTCAGACATTATCAGAATTTTACAACATCAGTTCAGACAAACGAGCAATCATGTAATCCAATTATACCTATGCAATGTCATACCAGAATGTCATACAAACATACTTCCTAAGATTCAATCAAGCAAGTTAACTGGGTAAGCACATTTAAACCTGAGAATTGTTTCAGAAATATATTTCCAATTTTTTTTTATAAGAGCAACACAAACCAACAACTAGCTAAAAACAGAATGTAAAGAGTTTAGAATATCTCCCCTGATAGAAAGAATTGCAGTTCCAGAGTGTTTTCCCAATGCCTACCATTCCCAGATTTAAATAATTGATGTCCCCAGCAATATTTAAACCCAAGATTATCGAAATATCTGCACCATGGAACAAACAACAGTATATAGAATAAACTATAATCCGCACAATAAAAACATCAGAATGTATAGGACATAAACAAACCCACATCATGTAGATGACCCTAACATCATCCTATGGTCATAATAAAACAACAAAAGTACTTTAAAGATAAACTAAAATGATGAAAATAAAACAATCTCTAGCAGCAAGGAGATATAATCAATCCTCCATATCATCTCCCTCAGCAGCATGGGATGACTCAACAAATAGAGGAAATGGTGGTTTCCTGGGCCTCCGCAGAAACATACCGGAAATCATCAAAAGATGCAGAAGCAGAAATCTTAACCCTGTTGGTACCGCCAGTTTTTTCTTAGACTTTCCAGCTTGTGAGCCCTGAAAACCAGAAAGATTTTGCCAATGCACAGAGTATGACAATAGGACAATTAGGTCACAAGTAATCAAACAGGGAGTATATAGCAAACCACCATTCCCATATATGATTCCAACTTTATCTAAAGAATAAAACAGAACAAACCAACAGTTGGAATCAAAATCAAAAAATAGGACATCAACGTATCTTAACATACAACTCAGCATTTTAAACCAGATAGTCAACATAGCAAGAGGTTCAAAGGAAATAAGTAACTAACAGTTGAATGAAGTTGAGAGGGAAAGGGAAGAGCAAATTCGGGAAAATGGAGAGAAAAATGCACAAATGAGAAAAATCCATCGCGCGACCCTATATATCTGGCGCGACCTCGCGCGAGCCTAGTATATTAATTTTTTTTTATATTTTTTTTGGAAATATTCCAATTGGCTCATCGCTTCGCAACTAATCCGATTCGGGGTTTTATTTTATATTTTTTATACTACTTGTAATAGTCCTCTCTCTCTCCTCGATCCATTTCGTAGACTTTTTGAATGATTTCGTTCTATATTATGCTGTTTGGATATATATTGAATTTATAAATATTTATAGAATTACTAGTGTTATTGATTGTATATTCTGTTTGGATAAATTCTTGTTGTCTTATTTTTTTTAAACAGGCTAAATAAGGCATTTATTTCTTGTAAATAAGCCAGGCCACAGGCCAATAATTATATTCGTAACAAGTAACAAGCTTGGTCAGACTGACATATTTAAACATAGGCTTAGCCTTTTAAGATCAAAGTTCGGCTCGGCTCGGCCCGTTAACACCCCTAAGGATTAGACATAGATCAAAAGTAATTGTGTCTAAATCAAGATAAATGGAGCTTGTACTTTTCTATTCCCTAACTCTTTAATTTTCATCACTTTAGTTGATTCTTGAATATATTGATATAAATCTTAATGATTATATATTTGTGATAATACGATATTGTGTATAAAGTGTGTTATTGTTAGTAGTAACTAGTATATTACCCGTGCGATGCACGGAGAAAAAAGATCAAAAATTTTGTCATCTGTCGTGGTTGATTAATCGCACTACAAACCTTATACTTACAAAAAAGTCTGTTGCAATCTTGTTCTATATTTCAGGTGGGAAAAATTACAGCAATGACATGGAACTTTGCAAATATCAACCATAAACAAAGATATGTTATCCATAGTGATCAATATTATGCAAATCAAATATATTTATCTACTCGATGAGTTATATAAAAAATAAATACGACATAGTAGACTATGTTAAGATAAGGATGGCTAAAAAAATGCATACAACTTATTGCTAACTATAACAGCCACCAATAAAATCAAGGTAACAAACAGACCAAGCAAATATGAAATTAAATGATCAGCTTGTACCTATAATAAGAAAACGCTATTAATTCAGTGTCATTCTGTAGCAATCATTGGAGGGATGAGTTCAACACATACCAAACATGTGATTTCTTATGTTTATGCATTACCAGGGACATCCTCTCCTACTATCATATTTATGCCTACGATACAAAATGTAAATTCTCGTTAAATAAATTACGTTAATATGTTAATGCCCAGAAGTAATAGTCTAAGCAAAAAAATGGGTTATTTTTTTTAGAACCCAAAAAACGTTTTCTGAAAGGGATTTGAAAGCAAATTAACCAGATAGTCATGTATGAGTCATATTTTTTGCTTACATTGGAACAAATGTGTCTAAACAGCATCAAATCAATACACATGCTAAAAACTTATAAGTTATAACAATATAAAGAATCCACAATGATAAATTTTAAAAAAACAACAACATACATTCGGGTCCACCAAAGACTTAAAGAATGAGGTGACAATAGCTTCGCTGCTTCAAACACTTGAAACTTGATATCTTCACTTCATCTAAGTTTTTATATTTTATCTCAGAGATGGACATTTATTTATTACAATCAGATTTATAAAATTATTATTATTATTATTATTATTTTCAGGGATTTGTGTCGTTAGTATTTGGAATTTTATAAATTTGTATTTACAAAAATTAAAATCAGATTTAGGAATTCAATTATAAAAGAAGAAGTATGAAATTTTAATTTAACTATAAAAATGTGTTGGTGGGCCGGCCCTCCGGGCCGAGCCCAGTTTTCCCCATCTAACTATCAGCATGCAATAGGTTTTTATATTTATACACGAAAAAGTTCTTATAGTCACATTTACGTTTTTATATTTTATTTCAGAGATGGAATTTTATTTATTACAATTAGATTTAAAAAATAATAATAAATAATAATTTTTTGCAAGGATTTGCATCGTTTGTATTCGAAGTCTTACAAATTTTTATTTACAAACACTAAAATCAGATTTAGGAATTTAATTATAAAAGAAGAATGATGAAATTTTAATTTAATTATAAAAATGTGTTGGTGTGCCGGCCCCCGGGCCGAGCCCAATTTGCCACATCTAAATATTAGCATGTAATAGGTTTTCATATTATTCATGAAAAAGGCTCTTATAGTTGCGTTTAGGATTTTATATTTTATCTCAAAGAAGAACTTTCATTTATTACAATTAGATTTATAAAATAATAATAAAAATTATTTTTTTGAAAAAATTTGTGTCGTTAGTATTTGGAATTTTATAAATTTGTATTTGATGTGCCTTCAACACATAGGTAAATTCAAGCCAAAAAGAGAAAGATAATGGACTATTCCTCAATAAAAAGGCAATGTTTATTGTTGTATTTCTTAAATTCCAATTTCAGGATTGTTCAACTGATTTTATGCTCACTTTGTAGGAAAAGCAAACAAATCTGGAGCAAAATGAGGATTTGCCAAAGTGAAGACCCACGCTCACAGCGTGGATGTCACGCTGGTGGCGTGGGAGTTCAGAAGCATCCACGCTCACGGCGTGAAACTGACGCTGATGGCGTGGGAGTTCAGAGGCATCCACGCTCACAGCGTGGATATAACGCTGACGACGTGGGAGTTCAGAGGAAGCCACGCTCTTGGCGTGGATCTGACGCTGAGAGCGTCAGTTACGGAGACAACAGCCGTGTTTTCAAAAGGGTAAAATTGGAAAAGATAAGGAAAAGGTTATAAAAGTGAGGAATTAGGTCTTCAAAGGAGATACCACTTTTCTGACCTAGGGGAGAAACTGTCGTTGCTGAGAGGGATCTCTGATCCGTGTTCTTCATTCTTCATTTTCTTTTGTTGTAATTTATATTCTTGTTGAATATTTGAGATCATTCATGACTATTGTTGGCTAGATCTTCCTATTGTGGTAAGGGTCACAACCCTTGATGTGAACCCCTTGTAGTTTGGATTTAATTTATATGTGTTTATCTGATTGAATCTATTTTCTTTCGTTCTTCATCTCTTCATTCTTTTAGATCTGATCACTCTAATGGATCGCTAGGGTTAGGATTCGCAATAGGAATATTGGGATCCTAATTCCTGACAAGGAGGAAAATAGCTGTTCATGTATGCATTAGGGATAGGCTACGTGAATCCCAAACGATTCACCGATTTATGTGTTTAACCTAAAAAGGAATCACTAAGGAATTAGGGTTCTAATAAGGTTAAAAAGGTTAAGATCACTAAGGGATTAGGGCTTAACCAATAAAATAAAAGATGGTGAATCGTTTGATCAATGGGTAAATCACATGTAAACCTAGATTCAGATTACAACGTGGGGATCAGACAAGTGTTTGTACTCTTACTGCAATATTTTCTCAATTATTTTTCAAACCTATTTTATTCAATCTTGTTCATCTGTTTTCACAAAACCCTAAAAATACGCAATTTACTTTTCAATTTACTTTTTTAATCAACATCATTTGTCACATCTTTTGATTCGTTCAACTTAAGGGGACTGGTTATTGTAGTATTTGGTCTACAATCCCTGTGGAGACGATATTTTACTTATCACTTTTATTACTTGGAACGATCAGTACATTTGTCGAGTTCGCAACAGTATTTAAAAAGATTGAAATCTAAATTAGGAATTTAATTATAAAATAATAATAGCGAGATTTTAATTTAATTATTAAAACGCGTTGGCAGGCATAGCGGGCAGGCCCTCTGGGCCAAGCCCAGTTTGCAACCTTTAACTATCAGCATTTTATGTAAATAATTATTTTTTTGCAAGGATTTGTGTCATTAGTATTTTGAATATTACAAATTTGTATTTTCAAAAATTAAAATCAAATTTAGAAATTTAATTATAAAGAAGAAGGATAAAATTTTGATTTTAATTATAAAAATATGTTGGAGGGCCGGCCCAAGTTGCCACCTATAACTATCAGCATAAAATATATTTTTGTATTTATCAATATAAAAAAAGGTTCTTATAGTCACATTTAGGTTTTTATATTTTATATCAGAGATGAACGTTCATTTATTACTATCAGATTTAAAAAATAATAACAAATAATTATTTGTTGCAAGGATTTGTGTCGTTTGTATTTGAAATTTTACAAATTTGTATTTACAAAAATCAAAATCATATTTAGGAATTCAATTATAAAAGAAGAAAGGTGGAATTTTAATTTAATTATAAAAATGTGTTGGTGGGCCGGCCCTCCGGGCCGAGCCCAGTTTATCACCTTTAACTAATAGCATGGAATAGATTTTTATATTTATCCACTAAACAGACTCTTATAGTTGCGTCTAGGTTTTTATATTTTATCTCAGACATGAACTTTCAATTATTATAATTAGATTTACAAAATAATAATAAATAATTATTTTTTGCAAGGATTTGTGTCATTAATATTTGGAATTTTATAAATTTGTATTTACAAAAATTGAAATCTGAATTAGGAATTTAATTATAAAAGAAGAATAGTAAAATTTTAATTTAATTATTTAAACGTGTTGGCAGGCGGGGCGGGCAGGCCCTCTGGACCAAGTCCGGTTTGCAACCTTTAACTATCAACATTTTATATAAATAATTATTTTTTTTGCAAGAATTTGTGTCATTAGTATTTTGAATTTTATAAATTTGTATTTACAAAAATTAAAATCAGATTTAAGAATTAATTATAAAAGAAATAGTATGAAATTTTAATTTAATTATGAAAATGTGTTGGTGGACCGGCTCTTTGGGCCGAGCCCAGTTTACCACCTTTAACTATCAGCATGCAGTAGATTTTTATATTTATCCACAAAAAAGTTCTTATAATCACATTTAGTTTTTTATATTTTATCTGAGAGATAGACTTTCGTTTATTACAATCAGATTTAAAAAATAATAATAAATAATTATTTTTTGCAAATATTTGTGTCGTTTGTATTTGAAATTTTACAAATTTGTATTTACAAAAATCAAAACCATATTTAGGAATTTAATTAAAAAAGAATAATGAAGAAATTTTAATTTAATCATAAAAATATGTTGGTGGGCCGGCCCTCCGGGCCAAGCTCAGTTTGCCACCTCACTATTAGCATGTAATAGATTTTTATATTTATCCACAAAAAAATGCTCTTATAGTTGCGTCTAGATTTTTATATTTTATCTTAGAGATGAACTTTCATTTATCACAATTAGATTTACAAAATAATAATAAATAATTATTTTTTTGCAAGGAACACACAGGAGATAGAATATTAAGTGTCTAAATGGTTTGAAGTTTATAAGAAAATATCAAATGATGAGTTTTCTATTTGCAATTATCATTAGTAAAGAACCTTCCATCTTCCAATACAACAATTAAAAACCTTACAGTTCAATGTAAAAATGATAGTGGGTCATTGCTTACCAAAAAAAAATAATAGTGGGTCATTAATTAGATGGCTTCCACTAATTTCTTAATTTTGATTTTTGATTTGATTAAATACTAATTATGTAATTTTTTTTTAAATTGACATGCAAGTATGAACACACAGTCAGGTATTAAATTCTTTTTCCACCTGCACTTGTGCAGGAGTCAACTAGGGACCTGAGTTCCCGACCTACTACAGCCCAATTCCTAACTTCGATTAATCCCAAATTTTGACAAGGAATAGAGGGTGACTCCATCTTCAAAATGGTGTATGGTACGTCCCTATTGGACCACTGTGGAGGGAGATACGCTCTCCCAAAGTTCGCCTAAAATATGCCAATTTCCCGGAATTTCGCCAGAGTTTCCTTTGTTTTTATAAAAATCTCCAATTTTGCCAATGTATCCTAAGACCTCAAGGTGCATAAAAATCAAATGGGTGGCTCACACAAGGACCAACAATGTCTTGGGGCACTTACAACCCATGACAGTTTATTTTACATATACGATACTTACTATGTTTCAAACATCAAGTTCAATTACATGCATTTGTTAATCGTACATATAATCAATTCTAAAATAGGCCTAAGGCCCTTCCATCATATTACACATGTTTCAAATACATCATAGATGGCTATGGACAAATCCCATGCTCACACATAATACATGTAAACCAAAGGCATAATTATAAATCAATTTTGAAGGACTTAACAAATAGTATGAGCATATACAAGCATTGCAATATCAACAAGCAACAAGTTATGCTAGGTGTATCCAATAGAATCTTCTAACATGCTATGCCCTCCATATGCACCTCATGCTCCACTCCTCCGGGCTCAACATAACCTGAAATGTTGTTCCCAAATGCGGGGTGAGATATACAAATATATCTCAGTAAACCAAGGGTACTAGAGGATCACTCCACCCCATGGCTCACTCAGTGTGCAACAATAACATAGTATGAAATGCATGGCATACAATATCACAACAACTGGACACAGATCCAAGAACATCCACATCAGGATTACATTCAAAGACCCCATCATATAAATCTCGGAATCTTCCTGGTGCCTCTCCCATGGTTGAGACGACCCCATAGCAAAACCCAACTGGAACTCCTCATGAGCCCTATCCAGCGGAAGTCCTACGTTTGGGTCATCCTGGTACCGCTCCCAGAGTCGGCCCCACGGCAATAACCCGACCGTAATCCCCAAAGGATTTCTCCAGTGGAAGTCCAAACCAATACACATCTACTGGCCAGAGATCAAACAATTCACACACAACATGCTCCAAGCATGTCACACAATCAAGCAATAATGCATGAACATACATATTCACACAATGTTCAAAGACACAAAATCCAACCACAACCTTCCACTAGGTGTAGTGGACCACACAAGGGACTAAACCCAAGTTCCAAAGGTTTACCTCAACTCCGAAGCCAATGCTCCACAACGTAAGCTCCAAGCTTAATCCGCTTCCATAGCGTCCGTGAGAGGCAACCTGTATGATCAACAATCATGATCATCAATTAATTCTAAGACAACACTTCACTTTCAAAATACTCCTACCCAACTCATTCACTTAGGCCTAAGGGTTATTTAAACTTATTGTTCCTTATACATCATCATAGGCCAATTTACCACATACTCAATACATTCAACCTTCTTCCAATTCCACAACATCATACCAACCTATTATCCATTTAAACACCACTTACAATCATACAACATCAATTATACCATTTTTACATCATCAAACCAACCATGACTTCACTAGGTCGAATTGCTCATGCCCATCAATCTCGAGGTATTCAATCTAATTCAACACTCATATTCATCATATAATCATATTACCACATCATACAACAACTCACCACCACCATTCTTGCACATTTTCAAAATCCAAAATCATGGCAACCTAAAATTTCTCTAAGTTAAAAATCCATATTTTTCCTCAATAATTTTTATTGCATTTATAGCTAATACACATTATTCTAAGACACATTCATGTACAAACTTTTCCCAATTGAGCTCTCTAAACACATCAATCAACTAAGCTCTCTTTAGGGTTCAAAATTCAAATCATATGATTTAATCGCTTAAATACAAGGAAACTCACCCAAATGCAAGACACAAGGCTCCTCCCAAACATACTCCACCATTGGAGCACCTAGAAGCTCCATGAACACAAATCTACAAGCTTGAGCCGCGGCCTTGGAGGGGAGATTTCGCAAAATAGAGCTGGATTCAAGGCTTGCCACTAGTGCCAATGTGTTTAAAAGGCCATTTCCATCAAGTTTCAACACAAACTTTGCTAGATTTGGTGGAGAAATGAGGAAGTTACAAGAAAATTGAATTTTGTTGAGTTATTTGGCTATGGAGGCTGTTGCGCACGGGAGAGGGAAAGAAGAAGAGAGGGAAGAGAGAGAAAAGTGAGGAAAAGGTGCATATGACTCACTTAAGTGTACAGGTGGGTCGCACACGCGTTTTAACTTTAATCAATCACCTAATTCCGACCATAATTCCATAACCTACATATTTTTCTGGTTCATGACATATTTGTGTTTCCTAAAAATACTGATAAAAATTTTACGCTTATCGGTACAATTATACCGCAGTATTTTACACCGGAAAAATCACTATTCATCAATTTTTCCCAAATTTGCCTATTCACTCGATTTTTCGTCCTGAGTCCGTTTCCGGCATTATTTTTGTTACTTGAGGTCTTCTACTCAATTTTTCATGCCTCAGGATACGTATTTGGTAAATTACCATTTTGCCCTTTTTATACGGTTTTGACCTTAATTCACGGATTTTCACTAATCCTACCATTTTAATTCACATTATAACATATAAAGTCATATTTAGATTTTACGAGGTGTTATGCCAACCGCCAGAAGCACTACAGCTGTACATGTAATGTCCCACATCAGTTGGAAAGGAGAACAAAGCATGCCATATATATGGGTGTGGAAACCTTTCCTAGTGGAGGCCTTTTGGGGTAACCCCAAAACGTAAAACCGTGAGTCCCGGAAGGGGGGCAAAGCGGACAATATCTGCTATAGGGATTTTGTTACAAATGGTATCAGAGCCTGGTCCTAGACCGGTGTGTACAGCGGGGACGCTGTATTCCCAGTGGGGGAGGATGTAAAGTCCCACATCGGTTGGAGAGGGGAACGAAGCATGCCATATATATGGGTGTGGATACCTTTCCTAGTGGAGGCCTTTTGGGGTAACCCAAAACGTAAAACCGTGAGTCCCGGAAGGGGGGCAAAGCGGACAATATCTGCTATAGGGATTTGGGGCTGTTACAGTACACACCGAAGAAGTCGCCACGAGGATAGGGAACTTAGGCGATCAAGCCTAAGGCGTTCAGTCCAACCTCGTAATCTCACCTCAAATCGCCAACGAGCTCCCAGTTCAACCGATAGCTAGAACCGTCTCACTGAAACGCCAAAAGCAATCTATCTTGGCATCAAGCTATGCTTGCTACCAAGCTGTGGGGGAGGGGGGGCTCCTGTTCCGGATAGCCCAAACCCAGAAGAAGCCCAATAACTCCTTACTCGGTGAGGCCCAATCTCACAAGAAGGCCAGTGACGGGAGCCCAAGCTCCTCGCCCACATACACGTCAGCCCTAACAAATGCCCCCAGACGCTGGCCCCAAGGCGGCTCGCATCCCCAGGTGAGACACCAAAATGTCTCACCGAACCCCAACACCCTGCAAACCGGCCTAGGCTCCATAAGAGGTAACCGCCCAACTGTCGCACGCTGACACCGCCAAGAGCATACATTGTATCACTACTACCACTGTGGTGTCAGTCACCCCAGCGAACCTCGAGGAACGTTGACCTCTGCATGTCGATCAATAACAGACCAAGACACCCAACCCCTATTAATACCACCCTCCACATACAGAGGAGGGCATCTTATGTATCGTTATTATACCCATTCTTATTTAGTCTTATACACACACATATATCTTCCATTGTTGTTAGCTTACCTCAAACTTGGAACGATACCTTATAGCCTCGTCATTACCTCAACTATAAATATCATCCATATAGTGACAATCACCCTAAAGGGTACATAGTGGGCTATAGATTCCAAGGGTACATAAGTGAATTATTTTAGAGAATAGATATGCAATAATTATAACTTTAAACTGTAGTTGTAATTATGCTAAGATTATTAAATATACAAGAAAACGATTACCAAAAAAAATAAAAAATACAAGAAAACAAAGTTAATGTAGTTGTAATTACGTTGCAGCCAAAATTTAAAACCCAATAGCAACATAAAATATAATAAGTTAAGTAATTTCCTAAACTACTACGAATATATAATTATCACAGGACATCAGAATTTATATAATTATTTCATATAAAATAGTGATATTACTATTAATATTTTTGTAAGGGTTCATTTTTTCTACCGTTACTGCAGATAAGTTATCTGCAGTAAGCTCAATACGATGTCATTTTGGGGCATAAATCATGATATTTTTATAATTTTAATTTATTTCAAGATTATAATAATTTTTATATTTATAATTTTTTAAGATTTCAATATCAAAACGACGTCGTTTTGGAAATAAACGCAAATAACTTATCTGCATTAACCGCAGAAATATTTTTCCCTTTTTTAATGGCTTTAATGTTTCTAAAGTGAATGTAGATGAGTTATCTACGTTCGCTTCCAAAACGACGTCGTTTTGTGTTAAAAAAATTAAAAAATTAAAATAAAAAAAGACTATTATAACCCTGAAATAAATTATAATTACAAAAATATCTTCATTTCCGTCTCAAAATGACGTCGTTTTGGACTCACTATAGATAAGTTATCTACATTGACTGTAGAAAAAACGAACTATTTTTTAATTATAAATAAAGGAAACAAAAGTTTATTTTTATAAAGGATATAACTTTGTGTCATGTTAGATACTAAACGTTGATTTCTATCATTCAACGGTTATAATTTATGAAGAATTACTAATTAATTAATAAGTTTGAATCAATAAATTATAACGGTTAATTAATGAAAATCAATTATTAGAATATAAAATAACACAAAATTATATGCTTTAAAATTACAATTTTTTTTCCCCTTAAATATAAGGGATAGGATATTATGACACCTAAGTTATGTTATACCCATGTGATACTCAATCAATCTCACCGTTAGATCGCTTATATTGATCCAACAGTTATATTTATTTCTACCTTTGTATGATCATGATTTCCCAAATTTAAAGTGAAAGCATTAAATATGAGAAATCATAACCATACAAAGGTAGAAATAAATATAAAATATTAAATTTGGGAAATCATGACCATACAAAGATGAAAATAAATATAACCATTGATCAACATAAGCGATCTAACGGTGAGATTGACTGGATGTCACATGGGTGTAACATAACTTGGGTGTCACAATATCCGATCCGTAAATATAATTGTTGATTTCTGTATCAATTATTAACCTTTCGCACTCACGTGAAAATTGAAATCACACTGACAAATATCTTACTAGCACGAAATGTAAAAATAAAAATATGAAGAAAAAATAAATAAATAACAAAGAGTGGCCTTAGCGGTAACCGCAGGCGCCGATGCTAGGGATAAAAGGAAGGAACATACTTGGGTTTTGTTTCAGAGTTTTCTCCAACGACAAGTCATAGTGTCGCAGACCACAACACACGAAAAATTAGATTTCCAATGGCGAAGGACAGTTGTCTCGCTCGTGTCACCGTCGGCGTTGCCGTCGGCGGCGCTGTTGGCGGCGCCGTTGGTCAGTCATACATATCTATTATTCACCTTCTATGTTACCTTTTAGTTTATATCTATTTTATTTCTAGTGCAACTTCAACTCTCTTTTTAGGGTCTATGTTCTAGTGGGTTATTTCATTATCTCTTGCCACTTTTATTTCTTTTCTTTTCTTTTCTCTTTTTGGTTAACGTTTTCTTTTCTTTTTAATTTGGGCTATCATTCACGCATATAACATAATATGTGATTTTATGTACATTATACAAGCTAATAATTTTTAATAAATTCATTTGGGCTGATATATTATTCTAGCATTACATATTGTCACTTTGATCCTGTAATTTCAATGCTTTAGGCATTTGTTTTGGTTTTGCTTTGAACTTTGAAGTTCAATTACACTGATTCTATTAGAGAATCACATTCTTCTATGCGTTTGTCTAATTGGGATGGACATGTTTAGCCTTAGACAATAGTTTAAAATCTCCATGTGTTGTCTCTCTCATTTGCTGATGATGCTCTTGTTGAAGTGGATTCAAGAGAGTTTGTGTTATTGGGATTGTCCACATCCCACAATTCAACTTAACTTGCCATTTCTTAATCCTTAATGATGTTCTAGTGAATCTTTAGCAGAAGCCTGCTAAAAATTTTAGTTTGAAGCGAGTAACTTGAACTTCTTTTTTCCATTTAGAGCTATTCAGTTCGTGACATGGTTTCATATTGGGAGTCAATCTAGCACCAGTGCAGCCTCCCTGACACATTAGAAGACTTTACACACACGAAACATGAAACATGAAACATTTTGGTGATGGGCTTTTGTTAGTATTAGTTTATGGGTTTCATTTTGGTTAGAAAAAATTATGTGTAGGTTGGCACGGAAATCAAAGGGTGTGTAGGAAAATTCAAATTCTTATGTTAAATGAGAATTATAAAACCTTTAGTTTATTTCAGGCTCTGGTTTCAATGGACCTTTGTACTATTAACTCTACTTTGTCAGTTTGTCCAAAATATAACCGAGACAAGATTGAGATGTCAGTCTGTAGAAAAACTTGCTTTGTATATTTATCTTCAAGTCAATAGTGAATAGTTAAGACATTACTTATTTTATGCTTTTCCCTTTGTCTTCTTAGTATAAAAACTTTGATGTGTGGCTAGACTTGCCAAAGCAACAGATTTTTGAGTGTCCATTCATCCTTATTTTTTTTACCTAAAAAAAATTGATGTTGGCCCAAGAGCCTTAGCACCAGTGGTATCTTTGGAAACTACTTGGTACAGGGTTCAATTCCACCAAGGCCAACTTTTCCAGTTTGTGCCAACTTTAGCCTACCTTCTCCCTCTCCACACCTAGACCTCCTTTGTAACCAAATAAATAAATTTGATGGTGAATATTCATGCTTAGTTTTTTGTCCTTTGGGTCTCCATTCCTCTGTAATTTGTTATTACAAGTTATAATGCTCATTTAGTTGATCTGGAGGTATTTTATAATCCTGGACCTTGGTGATTCTGAAATAAGACATTGATTATGTATTCTTCAATAAGGTTGTTACAAGAGGTCACTCCTATGGAAGTCTCCCAATTCTACACATATGAAATATTTGTATGATAAGCCTTGGATCTATTTAATAAAATCTTGAAATTTATCTTAGTAAAAAGGAAATGGGACTGAGTGCTTTCTCCCACAATGATTTGCATTTTATTTTGTACTTGATGCTAGATGTTAGATATACTTATATTCTCCTGTACATTTGGTTCTTCAGCTGTTTAAGTCAGTTGAGCTTGACACTTAATCATAAGTCTATAATGTTTTTGTCTCCATCTGTGAAATTTTATGAAGTTTGAATTATCTGGTATCTTGCTTAAAAAATAGGGGACTTTTCAGCCAGCTGGTTGTGTTAAAGCGTGTATTACTATTAACTATCAACTGCTGAAATGTTATAGTCAGATGCATCTATATACATTCATCTTAGTTTTTAATTTTTTTTATTGGATCTAATTCACTTGCACTTAAAAATTTCAAAACAACTTTACCTAACCTCTTGGCTCCTTTCCAGGTGCCGTGTATGGAACATATGAGGCTATTAGGTATAAGGTATGTCATATGATCTTGTTCTCTATTTCAATAGTGATATTATGTAGAACTCCTGTTTGGCTTTCCTTATTGATGGGATTTCCCCCATATAAAACTTTCATACTCATGCCTTAGAGCACCTTTAAGGTTGCTTTTGTGTGATTGGAAGATCAAGGTTTCGAGTCTGAGAAGTAGTCTCTTTACAAAAATGTAAGGGTAAGGTTGCGGATAATCGACCCTCACCCTACCATTGCCAAGTCGGGGAGCCTTGTGTACCATGGTTTGCCCTTATTTAAAAATTGTTAGTATATATTGAAATAATAGGGATATAGGTAGGAAGGAGGAGATGAGAGAGTAGAAGGGACAGAGCGTATTTGTAGAAAAGCCAATTTGAATAAAGATGGGCTAGAAAAAAGCCAGTATGCGGAAATAAGTTTGAACAACAGCAATGATGCACAATGAAACAAGAGATTGAGACTAAAAACTCAATACGGCAAAACTTACAAAGGAGAGTTGGAAGCAAGCAAAATTGCAAAATATGGGTTTGATGGTAATTGAGTTCTATGAACTCAACACAATGAGATGGTGAAACCATTATCAAGGTGGATGCCATGGCTCTAATACCATGTTGAAATGATAGGGGTTTACATA
Source organism: Gastrolobium villosum (assembly GCA_032173675.1). Classification (NCBI taxonomy): domain Eukaryota; kingdom Viridiplantae; phylum Streptophyta; class Magnoliopsida; order Fabales; family Fabaceae; genus Gastrolobium; species Gastrolobium villosum. The sequence goes on along the minus strand of JAVKPL010013660.1, from coordinate 48,686 downwards.
GGGAAGGAGGAAATGAGAGAATAGAGACTTTGAACAATATTCTTCTGTGTAGGGATTATTAAGATGTGATACAAAAGACAAGCACTGACCACTATCTATTAGTAATAATAGATTCTTGTACCTAATTAAATAAGGAATAAATGATAAAATATGAGAGAATTTCCAATTTTAAGAAATCATTTAAGATACTGTTGAAATTGTAGGGATTTAGGTATAGATTGAGAAAAAAAATGATTGAATAGTATTCTATAATGATGTGATACAAAAGACAATGTAATAAGCCCTATTTATACTAAATAGGGGACTCCTAAAATTAGGTAACTAATAATGAAATACAAGGAAATATGGAAACTATTTCTAAGAAATCATCTAAGATACAAGGAACGACAATGTATTTCATGTTTGTTTGTATTTCTCTTAAACTGGTTTCGTTAAAGATCGAGAAAGTGCAAGAATCTACTTGCATTGCCACTTGCTAAGCTGAGCCTTTATGGAGCTGAAGATGTGCTTCTTAATTAATGAACCTAGTGCAGATTTGTCTTCTAAGTTAGATGGTTGTGGTTGAGTTCACTCTGTTGCAGGTGACACAGTTTACTGGTTTGTTCATGTATTTGGTTTGCTTGTTTGATCAGTGTACATTTGCTCTTAGTGCCTTAAAATAACATGAAAGCAGATTCTTTAACATGCTGAATTTTGTGCATTGGAAGCCAACAAGGAATGTAGTAAGGTGGGAGTACTAAAGTCTATCATTATTTTGTATAGCAAATATATACTATCTGTTTCTTGTTAATTCTCTTTATACATAGGAAGTTTTTTGTTTTTTATGGATGTACAATGGATTTAGAAATTCAAAACTTGACAATATCCTATTCATAGGGTACTCCATTCTGGCTATCCTTCCATTGACGTTGAGTTCAATTACCTAGGTTTCTGTGCCTATCTGATGGATATGCTCATAATAATAATTTTATGTTGAAAAGCTATCAATCAGCCAACCGATTGTGCTGTTATAAACAAGCATCTAAATAAAAATTTATGGATTTGTGAGAATTCACTTGATTTTCTCAGTTCTCAGTTACCACTTGCACATCCGGGAGTTTAGAGGATCCTGATTCCAGCTGGGCCTAAAAAAAAGAAGAAGAAAAGAAAAGATTACTTTGGGTTGTCAAAGAAAAGAAAAGATTACTTTGTGTGTTGTGAAAGCATGCATCTTAAATCTTTTGTACTGATATTGATACACATTATTGTGGATGTGAAAATGAGTTACTTCTTTCGGAGGTCATACAGAGCAGCATTTCAATCTATTAATTCATTGAGATGCAGGTACCTGGACTTTTGAAAATTAGGCATATTGGACAAACTACACTTGGAAGTGCTGCTGTTTTTGGTCTTTTCTTGGGTGCTGGAAGCTTGATACATTGTGGGAAATCATACTGAGCTCTTAAAGACTTGTCTTTCTCCCTACTTGCAGAGGTTTGCTTGCTGCCGTTGTAAAGTATGAGTAGATCAGGGATTTACATTTTTTATTTTTATTTTCTGGGTCTTGGAAAAGGTTCAATGGCACTGCTCCTTTAGTATGAAAGTTCTCATTTATTTCTCCCTGTGGATAGTACTGTTGAAATTTCTTTACAAGGGCTTTCCTTTTACTTTTGATTTCTCACTTTCTTTCATGCTGAGACAGTGAATTGCTCTTGCAATGAAAGGAATGCACAAGTTTTTGTGTTGACAGTGTTGTGTTTATGTTTCTTACTGTCTTTCAACACTCCAATTCTTCCATCAAAATACTCACTCAAACCCAGACCTAGACCCGGTAATTAAAGTAATCATCTCCTTTTCTGCCTAGAAAGTAGTAACTTCATTGTGGGATAACAAAATTATTTGTAATTAACCTGCTCCACTTTGCACATGTACTAGATGTAAGAGTGAACTTGTGAAGGTTTCTTCAAATTCAATCAAAAGATGGGATTTGGATTGATGAATGCGGGATAAGAAAGGAATTGAATTCATTAAATCTAATTTGTGAAACTCAATTATTTTTTATTTCTTACTACCTTTCATTATATCGTGGTAGCCACAAAATCGAGCCACATAGAAGCACATAAAAACTGCTCTTCCACTCAATCACTTGGTTTTAAGAAGTCACTTTAATCACTGATCAACTGGTAAGTGGTTGTTTCAACTTAATCAATGGTCTCGAGTAATCGATAAATTGATGGATAATATAAAGAGAAAAAAAAGTCACTTTGTGCTCAAGAAGGAAAAGAGTATGTGTAGGACTTGAACTCATCATTTCAAAGCTGAAGTAATTATTTTAGTTATGTTAAAATCCCCCTCCCTTATTATGTTGTTTGTCATTGTGCACAAATAGTAAAAGAAAATACCTCACATGCTGTGTTTGTTAGTCCATATATGTGCATATGATATGATATGATATGATATGATATTCATGTAACACTTTTTTTTTCCTGGTAGTTTATTATGATGCTCAGTCAGTGCTAAACATTTTTTCTATCATGTGATCTTATGTTAATATTTCATTTAATGAGTTTGCTTATACTAAGAACATGAGATGTCAAATTTATTAATGATATGACATATCATTTGATGCAAGTATAATATGTTTTTACACTAATAATACATCAAATTTATTTATTTTTTCTAGTAGATATTGCTACACTTGTCATACATTGTAGATCTACCCTGCACGCGCAGGAGGGATGAGTAATCTGATCAGGACCAGCCAAAAAACTCAATTCATTTGCTATTACTAAGCCAGTAAACTCGTGCATAAGCCTAATATTCACCCGTTTTTTATATAATGCTTTCGGTTTCGGTGGCATTGCCATAGGTTGAAATGATTACTGGTCTATTTCCCTGTGTAGAGGATTGTGTTACAAGCCTATAACTATTGTTGTTAAAATGTAGAGTCTATATAGAAATGGTAGGGATGGAACATAAATGAAACATAAACTTAAGATGGATTCACGAACTAAAGTTTAGTAGACTGAGAAAAGAATAACAATCGTGGCTGTCATTTCAGGGACAACTATTTTTAGATTAGAGTTGCAAGGATTTGAGCTAGGAGTACATTAGCTGCGTTTAATATATATATATATATATATATATATATATATATATATATATAAGATATATATATATATATATATATATATATATATATATATATAAGGTTTGGCTTAATTTAACAGTTACTTGAATTTAATGAGTTAATAATGAGTCTTATATTAATTTTTTTGGTAGACAATTGAATAATGAGTTAAGATCAAATTTGTAATTTAATTAAATTTATGCTTTTTTTGATAACATATGCTTTTCTACATATACAATTAAAAATAATTTAATCCAACCAAAAATTAAAAAAAAAAGATAATATATATTAAATTAAGTATATTTATCATTGCTATTATTATTATTATTATTAATAAGTTGAATCTGTGAAAGTGTAATGTGAAGGAGTTAAGAATTTTAACTCATTAAGCTTTAATGAACTGAGCTACGAGCAAACTTACCAGGTGGTAAGACAATTGAAAACTATTAAAAATATGTTTTGGTAATTTGCGCTTAGAATAGTTTTAACAACTTAAAAAAAAATGCATTTGTATAATGTATTGTGGGAATGATGTTTAAAAAACAAAACAGAAAGTTAGTCTGACAAAATGTTTTGTTTTTTTTTTTTGGTAAAAAAAAAAAAAAAAAAAAAAAAAAAAAAAAAATGTAACATGGATCAAATAATTGAATAACTTTTTTATAAGAAATATAAAAAAATAAACATAATGTAAAATTAACGATGCCATGAATAATTCAACTCATTTTGATATATTATACATTACAGTCTTACAAATAAGGTTTAATTATAATTCAAGTATCAAACTATGAAAATCCTAATAGAAAATGAAATCCATTGCGTTGCTATAATATGATAGTAAAAAAAAATGTTAACGCATGTGCAATTTGTTCTGTTGAAAGAGAGGCTCATAATTATTATTCTTTAATGGGTTTTATAATTCTCATTTAAGATGAGAATTACAATTTTCCTACACACCCTTCAATTTCCGTGCTAACATGGATCCTACATATAATTTTTTCTAACACATGGATCCCACATGCTTTTATCTCTACAACATAAGATTTGAATTCTCCTTCGAGAGAATTATAAAACCCTTCTTTAATATGTCGAAATGCTGATTCAAAATAAGGCTATCAAATAAATACATAATGAATGTCTTATTTCAGAATCCCCAAGGTCCGTGATTATAAAACATGTCCCGATCAACTACATGAGCATTACAACAGGTAATAAGTACAGAGGAATGGAGACCCAAAGGACAGAAAAACAGAGATCTGAACCCCAAATCAAGTAATCCCAAAAGGGACTTGATGGCCTGTTCAGGATGTTGAACAAGATATGTCGAGCAAGGGATGATAGTTTTTTTTTTATCTATGGAGCAATGAGAAAGCGATGACTCGCAAGGGAAGTTCTGTACCTCTAACCTCTAGTCCGATGAGAAAAATTAAGAATGTGTGTGTGAACACCTTGGATCAATGAATGCTCTGATTAATGATAATAGAGAGGGCTCAATGTATAACTGTGTTTTCTCCTAACACTCTTCCAGGCTTTTGTTGAGGTCTGGTGGCAATTGAAAGGCAACAATCTGGAATCCAGATATAGTAGTCGTGGGTGTAGTGGAGGTAACAAAGAGATCTTGGCAATGCCACTTATGCTAAGGTTCTTCCTCAAATTTTATAGTTAATGATTATTTGATTAAAAAAAAAAAAGAGAGAAAGTGGAGGAATGGACACCCAGAAGTATGTTGCTTTGGCAATCCTAGTCCCACATTAAGGTTTTTCATACTAGTAGACTAAGGGACGAGGGGATGATAAGCAATGTCTTAACTATTCACTTAAAGATAAAACATACATGGCAAGAATTTTCTGGAGATTGAAATCTTAAACTTGAGAGCGGTTATATTTAGGACAAAGTAGAGTTCATACTCCAAAGGTTCGTTTCAACCACAGCCTGAAATAAACCAACACCAAGAAAAAGTTTATCGCTTAAATGTTTCATGTTTCATGTTTCATGCTGTGTTAAGTCTTCCAATGCATCGCTTCCCTGTACCATTGCACGAGGCCTTGATAGATTGACTCCCAACGTGGAAACATGTGAAAATCAACTTGACTTCAGGCTTTCAACTATAGAGAGAAGTACATAACTCTAAATTGAAAAAGAGAAGCAACCTCAAACTAAAATTGTTGGTAGGCTTCTGCAAATAAGCTCTCCAAGCACGCAGTTGAACTTCGCAAGTTATGCGGCTATGGTTTTTAGAATTGGTATCGATAAAATTCTGTGGACAAACAAAATCTACATCGGTCATTTCTTCTGTTATTATATAAACTTTAGCTGCCTATGTGAGTTTTAAGGGAAAGTTTTGCCGCCCTTCTAATCCTGCCTAACTAAACCTTCCCCCCAAAAAAGGAATTGCTTTACCTGTCTGACTCATGTTCCCACCGAAATAGCACCTCAGATTATATTATCACCAATAATCCCTGCATGAACATTGCCCTTCCTTAAAGCAATGAAACCTGTGAGCATCCCTAACAGTGATTTCCCTTCCGGCAATGGCTGAAATAAATTTGATGGCGTTGTGGCAATCACCACAAATTCTTAGGTTCTTCACAACCAGTATTGGCACCCCTTCTTTGGTGGAGATCAGACCAAATGCAACTGCCAGCTTCTCACTGTGAAGCCATAACCTTCTTTCTTTCTCTTCAGCTGCTGTTTCTTCAGCTTTCACCAGTGCCCATCTTATATCTGGCACATACCCTGCTTGCTTCATTTTCCTTAACATCTCCCCCATGTATTCATGAATCTCTTTTATCATTGGATGTGAAGTGTCTTCAGCCACAAAGACATGCACCTTCTTATCTATCTCAATCCAACTACAACCTGGTTTCTTCTTCACTCCTCTTTCCCGCATCAGCCTTTTAACTGTTGCAGACTCTTCCCATCTGCCAGCACTGGCATACATATTTGAAAGCATTACGTATGGAGCAGCACTATCAGGTTCCAGCTTGAGGAACTCATTGGCTGCTTTCACTGCTAGCTCCACATTTCCATGCTTCCTACATGCACCAAGTAAAGCAGCCCATTCAATAGAACCAGGATTAAATGGCATGGTCTCAATAATCCTCTCAGCTTCCTTGAGTTTGCCTGCCCGGCCCAAAAGATCTATCATGCATGAATAATGTTCTGCTTCTGGTTCAATCCCAAACTTTTCTGTCATGATATTGAAATATTTCTGACCCTCCTCAACTTTTCCAGTGTGTGCACATGCAGAAAGAACAGATATGAAGGTTATACTGTTAGGTGCAATATCCTTTTGCAGCATCAGTTCAAAGAGGCGGAGTGATTCAACCTCAACACCATGTTGTGCATAGCCTGCAATCATTGAATTCAGTGATACTGTATTATGTTCTGGCATCCTATCAAAGAGCCTTCTTGCATCTTGAAGATTCCCACACTTGGAATACATTGCAACAAGAGCATTATTCACTGAAACACGATTATAAGGGATGTCAGATTTGATTATTAATGCATGAACCTGTTTCCCCACAGAGGGGGATGACAAATTGGAACATGCGCTAGTTACACACACGAAACTACAATCATCCGGACAAAAACCAACATGCTGCATCTCCCGGAAAAAACAAAGAGCATCTTCAGACAAGTCCTCATTCAGGGAAAACCCAGAAATCATTGTGTTCCAAAGAACCAAATCCGGCACAGGAATCTCCTCAAACACTTTCCTGCATTCCAACATGCCACCGGCACACTTGGAGTACAAGTCAATCAACCCACTTCCAACATGGGAGTTCCTATGGAATCCACTCTTAATCATCTTAGCATGAAACTGCATTCCCCCTGCCAAATCCTTAAGACAAGTAAAAGCTGTCAAGACACTAGCCATAGTAAACATGTCAACCTTTAATCCCATCCTAACCATCTCCTGAAACAATTCCAGCGCCTCCAATCCCTCCCGGTGCTGCCCGCACGCCACGATCATCGAATTCCATGAAACCTCATCCCTTCCATCAACCCCCATTTCACAAAACACCCTCCTCGCCTCACACAAGAAGCCCTTCTTACTATAACACGTGAGGACCGCATTATTCACAGAAGCATAAGAATCAAACCCACCAAACACGGCAAAACAATGCAGCTGCCTGATCAAGCCAATGTCATTGCAGCAGGCTGTGATCACCCCGGATAGTGTGAACCCATCAAGGCCCAAACCAATCTCTCTCACTTCCTCAAACAACCTCAAAGCCTGCTCACACTCACCGCGGTCAGCATAAGCAGCAATGAGGGTGTTATAGGACACGAGGTCCGGTTGGGGAATTTGATCAAAGAGTTGGCGGGCAACATTGGTGAGGGAGTTTTTCACATAGGCGTTGATGATGGTGTTGTAAGAGAACACATTGGGGTATTGGGTGATGTAGAATGCGGAATGGGCATGGCGGAGGGTGCCACATTTGGAGTAAAGGAGGGTGAAGTGGTTGGAAATGTAGGTTGAGGAAGGAATGGACTTGATGTAGAGAGCGTGAAGGGATTTCCCAGTTAAGAGGTCTCTTTGGGATATGCAGAGTTTGAGAAGGTTGCGAAATGTTTGAAGTTGAAGTGGGAATGAGCTTGAGAATTGGGTCATCTAAGGAAAAGTTACGAGTTGAACTGAATGCCAATCATGGGAATCAATCACAAACAACTGAGTCACGAACTTTCAAATCACAACCATTGCACCACCATGAGATCAATCAAACCCGAGTATTGTTGTGCCTCAGTTTTTTTTTTTTTTCCTTAATTTTTTCCAAACTTCAACATCGTAAAAGGTAACCAAATGGTTTCATAAGGATTATGTCGTAGCAAAAGTGATTATGTAATGTTATAGAGATTCGTTTTGCGTGCCAGAAAAATATTATGAGTATAGAAAAGTTTTTCTGATCATGTTAAATGATAGATGATAAACCCAATTTCTAATGGTTAATTTTTTCAATTTGTAAACTATTGATTCCAAATTCATCTAATAATAACTAAGAGGTTTATTAGTATCAAGTAACAACAAAACAAATTTTTGTTCCTGCACACTCATCCAAATATGGGACCCATTAGGTGAGAGAAAAAAAAAACAAAAAAAGAAAAGAAAGAGTGGCTCGTTTATTGATGTGAGGGGAGATATTGTGGTTTTACTATTGCTTAAGATAACTAAAACCCAATAACTAAAGAGGCAAATGATAAGAGTGGTAAACTTGAAACCGTGATAAAAATAATATTTCACTAATTTTATAAAGGTAATTTAATTACAATCCCTTTACTTTATTTTATAATTATTTTACGGGAGAGGTTATACTTACGGAGGAGGTTATACTTACAATCTATTTTCGTTTACAACCTCTTACAATTAATATCTTAATCGTTGATTTCCGTCAATCAACCGTTAAGATTTATTGAAAATAAATAAATAATTAATAAATTTTATTTGCAAAAATTTTAACCGTTGATTGAAGGAAATCAACGGTTAAGATATTGGTTGTAAGAGGTCGTAAATGAAAATAGGTTGTAAGTATAATCTTCTCCTATACTTATTACCTCTCTTTTTTACTATCTCTTCCTACTAAATCTTAATCGTTGATTTTCGTCAATCTAACGGTTGTAATTTATTAGGTCATACTTAATAATTAATTATTAATTTTAAATAATTATAACCGTTAGACTGGCAGAAATCAACGGTTAAGATTTGATAGTATTGACCCAATAAATTACGACCATTAGATTGACGGAAATCAACGGTTAATATTTAATAGTGAGAGATACTAAGAAAAATGTAGTAACTATAACCTCCCCTTATTTTATTACGATTAAATAAAAATTAAATTCAAAATTTTACTACTGATAATTTGATTTTAAGATAACAATGAAAATAAGTATAACAAATTATAAAGAAAAAAAATATTATGAATATTGTTATAAATAATATGACTGTTGGCTGTCCACGACCGTTATGATCGTTGAATGTTATATGACCACTGAAGTAGTAATTGTGAGCCTATAAATAGAGGCATGTACAAAGCATCAAATGGTACGATAACACACTAAGAATATATTCCCTTTGTCTCTCTCATCTCCATATTTTTCTCCAAATTATGTATATTTATTTTACAACAAGTTATCTATAAGAACCCGCACCGTTAATTAAGGAAATTAATTAATTAAATGTGAGAATTAGGAAATAATTCCATAATTGACCCTAATAATAATTATGAGGCTTTAATAATTATAGTAAGTGATTAATAATGCTGAAAGTTACTTTTCTGACGAAAAATGTAGATACAGGTTCTGCTCCTCGGTATAATTGTGTACCGATGAAGTATCCCGGAAAATTATAATAAGTATGAGAATATTCCTAGAATAATATATAGGACTGTGATAACAAGTTTCAGGTCAAAATGATGAGAACTGGTGCCAGAACTGATACTGGCTATGGAAAAGCGTGTACCAGAAAGGTGTTGTGAAAAATAAAATAAAAATATGATAAGTCATAGAAAAATGAGTAGGTTCAGAATCCTAAGTTTGGGATTAAAATGCTAAGCGTAGCATTTAGCGCTAGTATAGTGCGATTAAAACTTAAACCACTATATATATATATATATATATATATGCATTTTTGGCCCAAAACCCTAGGCCATACACTATTCCTATGTGACTTGGTGGCTGATCAGCCCTCCCCCACTGTTCCATTGCCTTCCCTTCTCCACTTCTTGAGCCAAGAGGCCACATTTCCTCTTGGTTTCTTCATCAACTCCTCTAGTGTGAGTGTGCTTGTGACTTGTGTGTGGAGGGTGTTAGTATATGGGTGTCCTAGAGACAATCTTTTGATTAAATAAAGGACACTAGATGTAGAACTTTGTTTGTCGCAAATAAATGAAAGCACTATTTATTCAGTTTCATATTATGTCTCGATATTATTGTTAATATTATATGAACGAACTGGATAAACGCCTTGGAATAGAACATGTATCTCTTGAGTATCTGTGATGAGATCACGATCATGAGGATTCAAGGATATTGCATGTCTATTCCTAATTATATGTTCCTAGTCTAGAGACACTGAGTGTAACAGCCCGTGTTAACCCGGATTGTTAACATACTATCGTATTAAGCCACACTTAATTAAAATGCGGAATAACTTTTTCTTTAATTCAATTATGACGTCATTAAACTTAACCAACTTGATTACTTAATCAATTTCATAAAATACTGCCTGTATGTAAATTGCAAGACAACTAACTGGAATACCTCATATATAAATATTACGTGAGTATCTAAAGCCACAGGACTACAACACGTAGCCTGGGTCAAAATCCTGATACTTTAATTACAACAGCAAATTAAAAGACATAACAATCATGTGGCATGGACAAACCACATGCTCACCAAATAAGGAAACAATGCCCAATAACAGTCTCAACATAAATAACATAATCAAAGCGGAAAACATAACAGTCAATCCAGCACGTCAGTATATCATAATATCAGCTCAGCTCTGGCCTCCTGCCACCTGAGCCCTCAACATTACCTGATCCTGAAATAAGCGTCCCCAAACGTGGGGTGAGATCTCTAAACAAGAAATCTCAGTAAGACAAGGGGTCCTCAAGGATCTTCCACCCCAAGCTCACTTACATGTGTAATATAAGTTCAAAAACAGTATTTACAATATAAGTTCCAAAACTATGCGATGCAGCAATTAATCATGCCATGTGTGTTTATCAAATCTACTGGCCAGAGAAATGTAAGAATACGTCTATACCTACATGAGTACAAGGAACACCGCTTGCACCTCACCCACAGCCTCACCATCTTGTATGTACTACATACTCAGGCTTACCGTATAGGTGGACACCACATGCATCTCATAAAAGCACATTGCATATAAATAGCTCAACAGCATTTCCAAAACATTAAAGCATGTAACACAACATGCATAAACCTATCCCCATGGGACATGGTGGAACAATAAAATGGCTAAACCGAGGACACGAAAGCTTACCTTGCAAGCTAGCTATCCAAGCCAAGAGTCCAACCACTCTCAAGTCCAAAAACAGCAGTATCACGTTCTGATATGGACCAATAATACATCAATATTTATGCATCACAAGCATACAACTTAAAGACTACGCCTTTCCTTTTCGTTTTACGTCTTAAGGCTTCCAACAAAGCCATAAGCCCTTAATCATATGATTCTGACTTAGTTCATTAATTACAGAAGTTCAACTTCCTTAATCTAGGGTCCACAAACCCCCAATAGCTTACTGTTCACACAGCACAGCTACTGTTCTGCGAAATCCCAGGATATCCGGATATCACAAGGGACATATCCGGATATCACACTGACCATATCCGGATATAACATATCCGGATACACAGGTCCCATATTCGGATATCAATATCCGGATAACATATCCGGATATCGATATCCGGATATCTGTTCGACAAATATCCGGATATCTCACGACAGAATGCAGTTTCTGCATTTCGTGAATATATCCATCCAAGGTTCCATTTTTAACACTTCAAAACGTTAAAGCATGCATTTTTATACCCACTTAGGTTAATCTTTCAGTTGGTTACTTACTAAACCCAAATACATGCAAAGATGACACCTTTAACCCATCAAAACACATGATCAAGTGAAGACAACTCACCAAAGGTTCAAAACAGAGGCAAAGGCTGCTCTTGGAGCTCACCACCAACTCCAAAGGTTCAGACTTCAAGGGTGCACGAAAATGTCACACAAGCAAGGATCTTTCTTCACAAAGAAAGCTCCTTGAAGCCTCCCAAACCAAGAACCACACCTCACCACCACCAACCCAACAAGACAGCCCTTACAACCCACCCAAACAGAACCTCACCACTCAGAAAATGCACACTAAGCACTCTCCAATGCTCACACTCAAGTGTTTACTTGATCAAGAAGGGAAACAATGATCAAAGGAAGTGACTTTGGTGAGAAAGGAGGAAGAAATGGAGGAACAAGGTGGCTGGTCACAAGGCTGCAGCAAAGTTCACGTAGGAGTTGTGTATAGCCTAGGGTTTTGTGCCATAATGTGTCTATTTATAGGCACAAGGCCACATACGCGCAGTATTAGCCTTAATAGCAAAGTAAAAGATCTTGATCCCAAACTTTGGAATCTAGGCCTACACATTTTTCTAAGATTTGTCATATTTTTATTTTATTTTTCGGAGTATCTTTCCGGTACGCGCTTTTCCATAGCCAGTATCAGTTCTGGCATCAGATTACGTTATTTTGACTTGAAACTTGTTTTACATGTCCTACATAATATTCTAGTAATTATCATGCATTCGTTATAATTTTTCGGGATACTTTTCCGGCACGCATTTATACCGGGTAGCAGAACCGGTATCTGCGCTTTTCTTCCAAAAAGCGACTTTCAGCCTTTTTACTCACTCAGTGTAATTATTTAAGCCCAATAATAATTATTAAGGTCAATTATGGAATCATTTCCTAATTATCATAATTAATTCACTAATTACCTTAATTAGCGGTGCGGGTTCTTACATTCACCCCACCTTTTTAAGGATTTTGTCCTTAAAATCAGAAACATATCTGTCTCGAAAGTCGGGATACTGTCGGAGAAGCTCATCCTCTCTCTCCCACGTGCACTCCTCGGGACTACGCCCCGTCCACTGCACCTTGACCATCAGAATGATCTTGCTTCTAAGCTGTTTCTCGCCTCGATCGAGGATCTTGAGTGGTCCGACGGGAGTCTTTAGGTTCTCCCGAACCTCCACATCATCCGGCTGCACCACGTGCGAAGGGTCTGCTATGTACTTCCGAAGCTGAGACACGTGAAACACGTCGTGGATGTTGGCTAGGTTCGGAGGTAAGGCTAGTCGATAGGCAACTGGTCCTACTCTACCAAGGATCTGGTAGGGCCCAATGAATCGCGGGCTCAACTTCCTCACTCCGAGTGCCCGTCCAACACCGGTGACAGGTGAAAGTTTCACAAACACGTGCTCACCCTCACTGAACTCCAGTGGTCGATGCTTGACATCATAGTAGCTTTTCTGGCGATTCTGCGCCTGCTTCAACTTTTCCCTGATCATCTGGATCTGCTGGGTAGTATCTTGGACAAAGTCCAAACCAAATAGCTCTTTATCTCCAACCTCCGACCAGCAGGTAGGAGTCCGACACCTACCATACAACGCCTCGTAGGGTGCCATGCCCAGACTAGCATGAAAACTGTTGTTGTACGAGAATTCTACCAACGGAAGGTACCTATCCCATGCAGAACCCTGCTCCAATGTGCAAGCTCTCAACATGTCCTCCAATGTCTGGATGGTCCGCTCAGTCTGTCCGTCAGTCTGAGGGTGATAGGCGGTACTCAATCTCAACTGCGTACCAAAAGCCTCCTGCAGCGCCTCCCAGAACCGAGATGTGAACTTCGGGTCCCTATCACTGATGATACTCTCGGGCACCCCGTGAAGCCTCACAATCTCGCAGACATAAAGCTTGGCCAACTGCTCTGTAGTGAAGCTCACCTTCACTGGAAGAAAATGGGCAGACTTGGTCAATCTGTCCACAATGACCCAGATAGAGTCACAACCAGTCTGAGTCTTGGGCAATCCCACCACGAAGTCCATGGAAATACTCTCCCACTTCCACTGTGGAATTTCAAGAGGTTGAAGTTTACCAGACGGTTTCTGGTGCTCGATCTTCACCTTCTGACATATCAAACACTTGGACACGTAGACCGCTATGTCCTTCTTCATGCCCGGCCACCAAAAATTCCTTTTTAAGTCCTGATACATTTTTGTAGCACCAGGGTGGATAGTGAACCGGCCCTTATGAGCCTCTGCCATAACCTCCTCAGTCAATGGCCCTCGAGGAATAACAATCCTCTTCTGGAACAGCAGCAATCCATCCTCGTTCCAAGACACACCGTCCTGGTTCTTCACATAATCAAGGCACTCTCTTTGCACTTGCGCCTCTTTAATCTTTTCCATCAGCTCATTAATCACTCCTGCTGTTTCCATTTCGAGCAGTGCGCCCCCAAACAAGGAGTTCACTCTCAAGTCTCTGAACTTTTCGATCACCTCGTAGTCGCTCATCATCAAGCTGGATAAGCTCACGGATTTCCGACTCAAAGCATCGGCTACCACATTGGCCTTGCCAGGATGGTACCTCAACTCAAAGTCGTAGTCCTTCAAGAACTCCATCCATCTTCGCTGTCTCATGTTCAACTCCTTCTGGTCAAACAGATACTTCAGGCTCTTGTGATCACTGAATACAGCAAACTTCATGCCAAACAGGTAATGCCTCCAAATCTTGAAAGCAAAAACAATGGCTGCCAACTCCAAGTCGTGAGTCGGGTAGTTCTCCTCATGAGGTTTCAACTGTCTTGAAGCGTAAGCAACCGCTTTCCCTTTCTGCATCAGCACACATCCTAGTCCTTTACCAGAGGCATCGCAGTACAACTCAAACTGTTCCGCAGGATCAGGAAGAACTAACACTGGAGCAGTAGTCAGTCTCTCCTTCAACTCCTGGAAACACTCCTCACACTCATGTGTCCACACGAATGGAGTCTCCTTTCGGGTAAGGCGAGTCATTGGTAGCACCATTTTGGAGAATCCCTCTATGAACCTCCTATAGTACCCTGCCAAACCCAAGAAGCTTCTCACTTCTGTAACCGTCTTAGGCCTCTCCCAGTCCATCACGGCCTCAATCTTGTTAGGATCAACTGCAACTCCATTAGCAGAAATCACATGACCCAGAAATTTCACCGCCTTGAGCCAAAACTCGCATTTCGACGGCTTAGCATATAGCTTTTTCTCTTTCAACACTTGCAAAACAATCTTCAAGTGCTCAGTATGCTCCTCCTCCGTCTTGGAGTAAATCAAGATGTCGTCAATGAAGACGATCATAAACTGATCCAGGTACGGCTGGAAGATCCTGTTCATGTAGTCCATGAACACAGCGGGTGCATTTGTGAGTCCAAACGGAATCACCAAGTACTCATAATGCCCGTACCTCGAGCGAAACGCTGTCTTTGGGACATCCTCCGGCTTTACCCGTATCTGATGGTAACCGGACCGGAGATCGATCTTGGAATACACGCAAGCACCCCTGAGCTGATCCAGCAAATCATCAATGCGTGGAAGAGGGTACTTGTTCTTGATTGTCACCTTGTTCAACTGTCTGTAGTCGGTGCACAACCGCATGGTCCCATCTTTCTTTTTCACAAAAATGACCGGTGCTCCCCAGGGAGACACACTCTGCCGAATGAAATCTTTCGCTGAAAGCTCCTCAATATGCTTCTTCAGCTCCGCCAACTCTGGTGGCGACATCCGGTATGGAGCCAACGATATAGGCCCCACACCAGGCAATAAGTCTATGGAGAACTCTATCTCCCTCTACGGTGGAAACTCAGGAATCTCCTCGGGAAACACCTCGAGGAATTCCCTCACCACAGGAATGCCAGTGAGATCCTCCTGTGTCCCACTCACCAAACCTCCCAACATGACATAGCCAAATGCCCCTGCTCTCAAGGCCCTCCTCGCCTGCAGGACTGAAATGAACGGTGAGGAACTGGCTGTGGACCCACCCGGAGACATCACCACTTTCTTGGCACAGCAATCAATCAGTGCACAGTTTCTGGACAACCAATCCATGCCCAGAATAATCTCAAGGTTGGCCATCGGCAATCCTATCAGATTTACCGAGAAGTCACGGCCATCCCACTGAAACGCTACATCGCGATGAACAGTGGAGGTCAAACATTTTTCTCCGGTGGCGGTGGTCACCCGCATCGGTGGAGAAAGCACATCACTGGGCAACTCAAGCCCCACAGCAATAGGGGTAGCAACAAAAGAATGCGTTGCCCTGGAATCAAACAATACATCAACAGCTGAACCACCAATGGTAACAGTACCTCTGACCAGGTTCAGAGCTCTGTCCGACTGCTGACGATCAAGTGCGTATACTCGCCCTGTAGTAGGTGGCACGACTGGTGCCCCAGTAGGAACCATCTGCAATGGCACAGCCTGCACTGCAGCAACTCTCGCCGTCGGGCAATCTCTGGAGTAGTGGCCCTCCTTGCCACACTGGAAACATATCAACTGCCCGGTAGAACACGGTCCAAAATGTGACTTCCCGCATCCCGAGCATCTGGTGGCAGGAGGTCTAGCTGTGTTCCCCTGAGTAGCAGTCTTTCTAAACTGGTTTGGCGCTTGCTTAGCCGCCAACTGTTTGCCCTTGTCCTTGTTTGCAAAATTTCTGTTCTTCCAGGTAGCGGAACCGCCGGTACCCTGTGGCACCTCTATCTTGGCCTTCTTGGCCAGACTCGCACGGCAGTAGTCCTCAATGTCGCGGCATTGCTGAACCAACGCCCCGAAGTCTCTCGAAGCGGAACCAGCAAGATGTCCAACAATGTCCTCATCAAGTCCCCTCCGGAACTTAGCCGCAAGAAATACAGGAGTCGGTCTCGCCATGCGGAAATGAGCGAACTTGACCAGCTCATTAAACTTAGCCAGGTACTCGTCGACAGACAACGAGCCCTGTACCAACCGGTCAAACTCTCCCTGCTTCCTCTCCTGTGAGTCATAAGGAAAGTACTGACCCAAAAAGCTCTCCTCGAAGAATGGCCACGTCATCACATGGCCCTGCATCTCGTAGATGTGAGAAAGGTTGGTCCACCACTCATGGGCCTCGCCCTCCAGCATGTAAGTGGCGAACATCAGCTTCTGCGGATCGGTACACTGCATGATCCGGAAAATCTTATCCAGCGCCTGTAGCCATCTGGCAGCAGCAATGGGATCATAAGATCCGTCGAAAGAAGGTGGCTTATGCTTGCGGAAAGCATTCAGCCGGCGATCGATTTCGTCACGATCCTCAGCAAATACGGGGATGGTCTGCATAGCCCCCGTCAAATGACTGCCCTCACCCATCTGACTCTGGGTGTCCTCCTGTTGACTAGGCGGAGGTGGAGGTGGTGGCGGCGGTGGAGGTGGTGGAGGACACTGGCCAGCAGCAGGACCAGCCCTCAACTCCTCCAACATGACCCTCATCATAGTCATGTTGGCCATCCGATTCTCCTCCAGAACCTCTGCCGTGGCTCGCCGGTTCGCATCTCGAATAGCGTCCAGCATCGCCTGGTTTGCCAGCCTCGTGGCTTCCTGGTCGGCTAGTCGGGCCGCCTGCATCTCAGCCAATGCAGCCAGGATAGGATCCGATTGATCCTCACTCGTACTAGTGTTCCTCCTTAGTGGCACCATGACTCTGCACAAGTTACACAAAGAATGAGTTGATCAGGCCCACGCCATGTGGTCACATATGCATTATCATAACACACACCAATCAGAGAGAACGCAAAGTAGACACGCAACGACACATCCTAAGTTATTGCAATACATACAGGCTTTTCCCTAGAAAGTGCTCTGATACCATAAAATGTAACAGCCCGTGTTAACCCGGATTGTTAACATACTATCGTATTAAGCCACGCTAAATTAAAATGCGGAATAGCTTTTTCTTTAATTCAATTATGACGTCATTAAACTTAACCAACTTGATTACTTAATCAATTTCATAAAATACTGCCTGTATGTAAATTGCAAGACAACTAACTGGAATACCTCATATATAAATATTACGTGAGTATCTAAAGCCACAGGACTACAACACGTAGCCTGGGTCAAAATCCTGATACTTTAATTACAACAGCAAATTAAAAGACATAACAATCATGTGGCATGGACAAACCCCATGCTCACCAAATAAGGCAACAATGCCCAATAACAGTCTCAACATAAATAACATAATCAAAGCGGAAAACATAACAGTCAATCCAGCACGTCAGCATATCATAATATCAGCTCAGCTCTGGCCTCCTGCCACCTGAGCCCTCAACATTACCTGATCCTGAAATAAGCGTCCCCAAACGTGGGGTGAGATCTCTAAACAAGAAATCTCAGTAAGACAAGGGGTCCTCAAGGATCTTCCACCCCAAGCTCACTTACATGTGTAATATAAGTTCAAAAACAGTATTTACAATATAAGTTCCAAAACTATGCGATGCAGCAATTAATCATGCCATGTGTGTTTATCAAATCTACTGGCCAGAGAAATGTAGGAATACGTCTATACCTACATGAGTACAAGGAACACCGCTTGCACCTCACCCACAGCCTCACCATCTTGTATGTACTACATACTCAGGATTACCGTATAGGTGGACACCACATGCATCTCATAAAAGCACATTGCATATAAATAGCTCAACAGCATTTCCAAAACATTAAAGCATGTAACACAGCATGCATAAACCCATCCCCATGGGACATGGTGGAACAATAAAATGGCTAAACCGAGGACACGAAAGCTTACCTTGCAAGCTAGCTATCCAAGCCAAGAGTCCAACCACTCTCAAGTCCAAAAACAGCAGTATCACGTTCTGATATGGACCAATAATACATCAATATTTATGCATCACAAGCATTCAACTTAAAGACTACGCCTTTCCTTTTCGTTTTACGTCTTAAGGCTTCCAACAAAGCCATAAGCCCTTAATCATATGATTCTGACTTAGTTCATTAATTACAGAAGTTCAACTTCCTTAATCTAGGGTCCACAAACCCCCAATAGCTTACTGTTCACACAGCACAGCTACTATTCTGCGAAATCCCAGGATATCCGGATATCACAAGGGACATATCCGGATATGTCATATCCGGATATCACACTGACCATATCCGGATATAACATATCCGGATACACAGGTCCCATATCCGGATATCAATATCCGGATACCATATCCGGATATCGATATCCGGATATCTGTTCGACAAATATCCGGATATCTCACGACAGAATGCAGTTTCTGCATTTCGTGAATATATCCATCCAAGGTTCCATTTTTAACACTTCAAAACGTTAAAGCATGCATTTTTATACCCACTTAGGTTAATCTTTCAGTTGGTTACTTACTAAACCCAAATACATGCAAAGATGACACCTTTAACCCATCAAAACACATGATCAAGTGAAGACAACTCACCAAAGGTTCAAAACAGAGGCAAAGGCTGCTCTTGGAGCTCACCACCAACTCCAAAGGTTCAGACTTCAAGGGTGCACGAAAATGTCACACAAGCAAGGATCTTTCTTCACAAAGAAAGCTCCTTGAAGCCTCCCAAACCAAGAACCACACCTCACCACCACCAACCCAACAAGACAGCCCTCACAACCCACCCAAACAGAACCTCACCACTCAGAAAATGCACACTAAGCACTCTCCAATGCTCACACTCAAGTGTTTACTTGATCAAGAAGGGAAACAATGATCAAAGGAGGTGACTTTGGTGAGAAAGGAGGAAGAAATGGAGGAACAAGGTGGCTGGTCACAAGGCTGCAGCAAAGTTCACGTAGGAGTTGTGTATGGCCTAGGGTTTTGTGCCATAATGTGTCTATTTATAGGCACAAGGCCACATACGCGCAGTATTAGCCTTAATAGCAAAGTAAAAGATCTTGATCCCAAACTTTGGAATCTAGGCCTACACATTTTTCTAAGATTTGTCATATTTTTATTTTATTTTTCGGAGTACCTTTCCAGTACGCGCTTTTCCATAGCCAGTATTAGTTCTGGCATCAGATTACGTTATTTTGACTTGAAACTTGTTTTACATGTCCTACATAATATTCTAGTAATTATTATGCATTCGTTATAATTTTCCGGGATACTTTTCCGGCACGCATTTATACCGGGTAGCAGAACCGGTATCTGCGCTTTTCTTCCGAAAAGCGACTTTCAGCCTTTTTACTCACTCAGTGTAATTATTTAAGCCCAATAATAATTATTAAGGTCAATTATGGAATCATTTCCTAATTATCATAATTAATTCACTAATTACCTTAATTAGCGGTGCGGGTTCTTACACTGAGTGTGGGGATTAGTGATCTCGGGTAAGACTAGTACGACTTATCTACTTTTATATGGATACAAGGTAAAGACCTCATGAGCTGCAGATATGGAGATATCTTAGCTAAAGTCGTGGGTGGACCTATAAGAGTATAGCTCGCACTGAACAGACCCAAAAAGAGACTCTATGAGGAAATCTCACAGATAGTGTCATTAGAGTAATCTCTTTATGTTTGAGTATGTCTTTCCTTAGACTAGAAGTTATTACCTAGACTGTGTTCTTGAAGGCATGTTTTGATCGCATGCCTCGTCTGCCTGAAACATGGAGACTCATAGGTATACTGTTGGGCATGTCCTTAAAGGGCACAGGGCTAGGGTAATAAGCTGAAGGAATTCGTCAAATCTCTGTGAGAGATTAGGTTATCTGTAAACCGGAGAAAAATCGGGATGACATTTACAGGGACTCGGGAATCTATGCATAGTAAAAGAGATCATGAGATGATCTGCCTTTAGAGTCAGTAAATTGAAGATTCCTTATTTCGAATAAAGCTTACCCTAAACCGCAGGGGTTGATACATTTCCTTACCCTAAGTTAATGGGAAGATAATCGAGACGAAGGGAAATACATACGGTAACCAAATATGTGCAATAGGATGATCAAGTCATTAATCTGACTAGTTCTGGGGCAACAAAGCATTGCTAGTGCTCTGTGTTGTCATTAATTGGGTTGCGGGCTTGTTGGGCCCAAGCCCAGTTATGTCATAAGTTGGACCTAATGGGTCACACACTAACACCTTGTAGTCATGATGAACTAGCTTTAAAGGTATTGGGTCTAATAATGGTTGTTAGCCCAAGAAGCTGTTTGGAAGCACACCTAAATGGGTGGATGGTGCATGGAGCTTAGTAATGGACTTGGATAGTCAAAGCCATTACTAATTAATTTAATTAGTTAAACTAATAATCAAACATTTGAATTTTGAATTTTGAATTTGAATTTTGAATTTTGAATTTTGAATTTTGAATTTGGAATTTGAATTTTGAAATTCGAATTTTGAATTTGAAATTTGTAATTTGAATTTTGAAATTTGAATTTGGAATTTGAATTTTGAAATTCGAATTTTGAATTTGAAATTTGAAATTTTGAATTTTGATTTTGAATTTGAATGTTTGAACATTTGAATTCAAGTGTTTGAATTCAAATTTGAATTGGCTTTGAAAAGTTGTTTCATAACAAAAGGATAAGATAAGATCTTATTTGAACAAATTCCTTGGATCAAGAAGAATCTTTGGAGCATACTTTGGGGCTGTTTGGGGCGCACACTTAGGTGATAAGGATGTCATCTTATCACTTAAAACAAAGCTCCAATCAGATTTGGTAGTTGAGAGAATAAGTGGGTGAGTTGGTTCAAATTTTGAATGCAACTACTCAACATATTTGGACCCTTTTTAGGGCTGAATTATGCGCATGAAATACATACTATATGATAGTTTATGAATCTAATTTTGAATCGTTTTGAACTTAGTTTCATGAGGATAAGATTGGAGGTTGTTGGCAAGATTTGTTTTGCAACAACTCCACCTTATCCTCCCCTTATTCATGCTCCACTTTCAATTTATTTGAAAGGATAATTTCATTTTTGAATTATCATTCTCTCTTCCATCAAAGTGTGTGCATAACATACTTGTTCCTCTCCTTAGGGTTTTGAGAAAACCTAGCCTACACTCCTTCATCTTATGCACCATTCTGTAGAGTAGTTCACTACACCTATCCAAACAGAATACCTAGCCTCCACCTTCACCACTTGTGCGCATAGCAAGCCTCATTGTGGTGATCATCTGGTGGCTTTCAAGAAGGCGTTCTTGCATCATTGACGAACGGTGGTGTGGATCACCATTAGAGGGTTTGAACCATTCAGACCCGACAACTGATCTCCCTGACTGATCAGGCCAAAAACAAGGTAACATCATGCTGTCTTAAAGCATAAATCCAGTTTACTTTCAGAGGGTAGCCTTTGTTGAGTGCTCAACCACTGTTGGTGAGGTTCTTGGGGCTGACTTGTTGGTAGAAGTGGTGAGAGTCTTCTCCTTGGTTGTGAGAGCTTCAAGTGGTGAACTTTGTGAAGAAAGGGCCAATCTTGATACCATTTTCGTTCACCTTGGTGTCAGCATCTTTGGAGCTGAAGGGAGAGCTCCAAGAGCACCTCCTTATTCTGTTTTGAACTTGTGGTATGATGACCACCCTTGTTCTTGAATTTTCTTAGTTAAAAATGAAGCCTTGATGCATGTAATGAACTAAAGTTGATAACTTAAGGTTGGGTAAGGTTAAACACACCTAGAAATGGATGTTTAAGCCTCTGAAATCGATAAAAGAACCACCTTTGAGATGGATATCTTGCGAAATTCAGAACTGCATTTGTCGCGAAATATCCGGATATGATATCTGGATATTGATATCCAGATATGGGGTCTTTTGATATCCGAATATGGATATCCGGATATGATATCCGGATATGCATTTTCGGATATGAATATCTGGATATGCCCCTGACATATATCAGGATATTCTGGGTTTTCGAATAACTATAGCTGCGTTGTTCATACAGAGGGTTGTTTTGGGTTTGTGGACCCTAGATTGATGAAGTTGGACTTCTGTAAAATCAACCTAAGTCAGAATCTAAGTGATTAAGGGCTTATGGCTTTGTAAGAAGCCTAAAGACATGAAACGTAAAGGAAAGACGTTGTCTTTATGTCATATGCTTATAGAGTATGAATATTGATTTTATTATTGGTCCAAACATATTGTGATTGTGCTATGTGTGGACATTGAGCTAGTGTGGACTCTTGGCATTGGATAGTTAGCTTGCAAGGTAAGCTTTCGTGTCCTCGGTTTAGCCATTGTATGGTTCCACCATACCCCATGGGGGAATGGTTTATATGCATTCTGTGTTGCTTTTATACTTGAAATGCTTTTGAGTTGATATGTGCAATGGCTTATAATATGTATGTCTTGTTCCACTTAGACGGTAAGCCTGAGTATGTGGCGTCATACAAGATCAGGTGAGGTTGTGGGTAGGTGCAAGTAGCGTCTTGCACTATGTGTGGGTAATAGACGTATTCCTGCATTTCTCTGATCAGTAGAATAGTATTGACACACATGACATGATTATCTGTTGCATTGCACTATTTTGAAACTTATATTGTTTAACTACTTTTAGAACTTATGTTGCACATGTAAGTGAGCTTGCGATGGAAGATCCTTGAGGACCCCTTGTCTTACTGAGATTTCTTTTTAGAGATCTCACCCCACATTTGGGGCAGCATTTTCAGGTTCAGGTAATACCGGGGCTGAGACCTCTAGCGGCAGGAGGCCGGAGCTGAGTTAGATGATTGCTGTTATGATTATATGCTGGATGCTGACTTGTTATATTTATGATTATGTTATTATTATTGAGACTCTGTTGGGCTTTGTTGTCTTATTTGGTGAGCATGGGGATTTTCCATGCCACATTGATTGACTATGTCTTGTTTTAGATTCGAGTTGTAATAATGTATCAGGATATTATCCGGATTATGGGTTGTAGTTCCGTGACTTAGATACACACTATTTATATATGAGGTATTCAGTGTAGATAGTTGTATTTTGCAATTTACATACATGCAATCTTTTGAAATAAATTAAGTAATCAACTTGGTAAAGGATAATGACATCATAATTGAATGAAAGAAAAAGTTATTCCGCATTTTAATTAAGCGTGGCTTAATACGATGACATGTTAACAAACCGGGTATACACGGGGTGTTACATTATCAGCACGAGGCTCTAATCATCTGATAGACCTCTGCACAGTTGCACAAGAAAGTTGTTCCCTCTAACGCCTATGGTACCAAGTTTTCTGATTTCACTCCGTCGGAGTTCTACCGCCAGTTTCTCAGCTTCAAGCCCCTCCGCCTTCCCGTCGACATTCATAAGGCTCTGATCCTCCCTATGAACAATCTTCCTAAGGGGTTTTGATTTCAGCGCTGCATCTCGATTTCTCGGGAATTTCATTTTTTTTTTCACTTAACTCTGCATCTTGATTTATCTGGAATTTGATTTTTCTTGTTTGCTTAATACTCCATTTTTCATTTGGAATGGGTGAAGAAAGAGTTCCAATACCTTTATGAGCATAAGCGAATTGCACGTGTATTTTTTTTTATAAGAAGCGTGTATTTTGTTGTTACAAACCAAAGCGGACTCCTCCCTTGCTCCGTCGTTATAACACCTCATATTTCTAAAACCTATAATTATATATGAAAATGTGGATTAAGGGGTAGCATTAGTGAAAATCCCGAAATTAAGGTCAAAATACAATAGAAGGGTAAAATGGTAGATTGCCAAACACGTAACCTTAGGAAAGAAAAATTGAGTAGGAGCTCTCAAATGGGAAGACTAACACTGGAAATGAATTCATAACGAAAAATTTAGTGGTTAGGCAAGTTTCTGGAAATTTGATGAATAGTGTTTTTCCTGGTAAAAATATCGCGATACAGTTGCACTGTAAAGCCTGTTGAAAGAATTTTGAGCTATAGATTTGGAAATAAGTTATAAACGGTACATAGAATTAGGAAATATGATTTCTGGTGAAAATTGATGGAAATTAGGGTTTTGGGGGAAGCGTGCCCACAACGCGCATAACAGCTTAAAATTGTGATTTCTCTGAATGACTGGAAAACTCCGGATTCATCTGATCAAGGACAATGGTTAATGTTAAAAATTGGAGTTTCTAAATAGTCTATGAATTAATGGACGTTTAGGGGTTAATGATTTGAATTAATTTGAATCACGTGAGGTGGCGGTGGGACCCACCCCACTTAAGTATACATGCCACATGCACATTGTTCCTATTCATTCTCCCATTCTCTCCTCCCTCCCCACTCAATCCCACGGCCCTCCCCTATTGAAGAGCAATTTTTGCTCAAATCTTCTCTCCTCCAAACTCACTCATTTCTTACTCAAATCCAACAAAATTTGTCATCAAAGTTTAAGTAAATCATCATCCAAACACAACCCACCTATAACACCTCGTATTTTAAATATGTATTTATATGTGATAATGTTGATAAAAGGGTAGGATTAGTGAAAATCCTGAAATTAGGGCCAAAATATGTGAAAAGGGCAAAGTGGTAATTTACCAAACACGTATCCCTATGCATGAAAAATTGAGTAGAAGACCTCAAATGGTAAAAATAATGCCGAAAATGGATTCAGAATGAAAAATCGAGTGGATAGGCAAGTTCCAGAAATTTTGGTGAATAGTGACTTTTCCGGTGTAAAATGCTACGGTATAATTGTACCGATAAGTGCAAAAATATGATCAGTATTTTTAGTAAGTAAAAATATAACGTGAACGAGAAAAATACGTAGGTTATGAATTTGTGAGTTAAATTAGGTGATTCAAAAAAGTTAAGTGACATGTGGGACCCACTTCAAGTCACTTAAGTGACAAATAGACAAAGTGAAACACAATTTCTGAAATTTCTCTCTCCTCCTCCCTCCTCTCTCACTCGTCCTCCGTGTAAGGGAAATGGAAGCTTTGCTTCAACTTTCAATCCACAAAACTCCCTCAAAACCATCTCAAATCCAAAAGTGTAAAACATCAAAGTTGTTCCAAATCATCTTGTGAACATCTTTCCTTCCTTGAGTGAGCAACAAAATTGAGTGTGCAAGGAGATCATTTTCTATGGTGGGTGGCAGTTTTGATGAAAACGGTGGTGGTTGGTGGCGGTTTTGGACCGTTCAAGTGTTGAAACTTGTTCTTGGGTTGCCTAGGAGTTGATTGATGGAAAAGTTTTCACACTCTCATGGACTTTTTATTGAAATCATAATTTGGGTTTTGTGTTGATTAATGTTGGTTGGTTGATATGGTTAGGGGCTTTTAATGATGTTGCTCCTTTGGATTTAAATGCTTAGAATGATAATTGATGACGATTGATGTAATAAAAATTATTGTGATTTGGAAAATTATAACTTAGTGAAAATTGGATTGTGATTTTGTGAAAATTATTGGGTAATTGAGTTGTGGAGTGAAAATTGGAGTGGATATTGAGGATTTTGTGAAATATAAGGAAAATTGGATTTTGTGAAATAATTGATGACGATTGATGTATGGTTTATGTGGTAATTCGACATATAAGGAAAATTGGATGGAAATGGTGTGAAAAGTACTGTAAAATCGATGGTTGGTGCCTTAGTGCATAAATGGTTATGATGATGAGTTAGTTCAAGGATTAAAGTGATCGAGATAGTTGAGATAAATGGAAAAATAACCATATGCCTAAGTGATTTTATTGGTTATTATTATTGTGAAGTTGATGAGTATTATGTGAATGTTGTTGATCATTGTTGTTTGATCATATAGGTTGCCACTCACATATTCAATAGAAGTGGATTAAGCTTGGAGCTTACGTTGAGGAGCATTGGCTTCGGAATGAGGTAAACCTTTGGAACCTGGGTTTTAATCCCTTGTATGCTCCACCACACCTAGTGGAAGGTTATGGTTGGATTTTGTGCCTTTGGACATTGTGTGAATATGTAATGTTCATGCATTATTGCTTGATTGTGTGACATGCTTGGAGCATGTTGTGTGAAAATTGTTTGATCTCTGGTAGGGCTGGCAAAATGTAGAGGCGGGCTGGGTTGAGTTTTTCAACCCACCAGCCCGCCAAACCCGCCCCGCCAAACCCACCAGCCCGTCGGGCTCGGCCCGCCACGGGGCGGGCTAGCCCGCCAAGCCCCCCCTTTTTTTTTAGGTTACCCAATAATTATGTAACTTCGTGCCCTAGATTTCTCTGCATGCAAGTGGCTTTTTCGCATTGTTGTGGACTGCTCATACAACACTTTGTTACTTGTTTTATTATTCTGTTTTACCTTGATATGATTTTAATTTTTATTATTATTTCTGGATTGAAAGATGCATATTTATATATAGATTATTAAACACTGATCTTCTTGGTTTCATAAGCACATTAGGATTTTATGCAGATTTTTATATGCTTTTATGCAAAAAAAAAAATGTGTTTTTATGCAGAATTTATTTTTTTGTATTTTATTTTTATATTTTTTATATATTTTTTATTTTAGGCGGGCTGGCCCGTAGCCCGCCAACCCACTCATAAAACGGGTCGGGTTGCTCAATTCAACCCATTTTGTCAAAACGGGCCGGGGCGGGCCAGCCCATTTTAGGCGGGCCGGGGCGGGTCGGGCTGGCCCGTATTGCCAGCTCTAATCTCTGGCCAGTAGATGTGTGTTGGTTTGGACTTCCGCTGGAGATATCCTTTGGGGATTCCAGTCGGGTTTTGCCGTGGGGCCGACTCTGGGAGCAGTAACAGGATGATCCAAACAGGGGACTTCCGCTGGATAGGGCTAATGAGGAGTTCTAGTTGGGTTTTGCCATGGGGTCGTCTCATCCATGGGAGAGGCACCAGGAAGATTTCCGGGAGTTATATGATGGGGTCCTTGAATGGAATCCATATGTGGATGTTCTTGGATTTGTGCCAGTTGTTGGTGATTTTGTATGTTATGCATTTTACATGATGTTATTTGTTGCACTTTGAGTGAGCCACGGGGTGGAGTGATCATCTAGTACCCTTGGTTTACTGAGATATATTTGTATATCTCACCCCGCATTTGGGGACATCATTTCAGGCTATAGCGAGCATGGAGGAGTTGGATCATGATGAGCATACGGAGAGCATAGCATTTTGGAGGATCACATAGGATACACATACTAGAATTTATTTTGTATCTTCGACTTAGAGTATGGACATTGGTTGCATGTGATTGATTATATTTACCATGCATTGCTTGTTCATATGTGGTTCTAAGTCATTTGATCATGGTGTTGTATTTTGGTGTATGAAATTGTATATGTCTCATGTTGTTACATTTTGGATATGGGTGAGTATGGGGGATGTCCATGCCACTTGGATTATGCTTAATAATTTAGTGTTGTAAAGAATATTGATGGAAGGACCAATGACATAATGAATGTGTTGAGTTGGTAATTAATTAGGTACATAGTTGGAGAATTGGTAATTGTTGAAAATATAGATAGAGTGTTGCCCAATTTTCACCTCCTATATGATGGAATTGGACCCCTTGGTCTTCTTGGAAGTTATAGATCTTTCTTTTAGCTTTCCAATAAGACCAAGATTGTGTAAATCTGATTAGTATAACTAAAGTTATGGGTAAAATACAAAAGGAGGTCAAATACCCTATTTTGATGCCTATTCCAGAACTGCGGCGCTATTGGCGTCAAGTTGACGCTATTAGTGCTAACCATCAGTGAGAGGCCGTAGCATTGGCGCTATGGGCGCCATCCTCTCTGCCTCCTGGGGCTTTTTTACGCTGTGAGCATGAGACTGGCGCTATGAGCGTGGGAGTCCTGGGAATTTCAGCATCCATTTTCTTAGAGAATTCATGATATGCCTCTAGCATATATATGATTTTTAGCCAAAATGAGAAAGAAATCTTGATTAATCTTGGAGAAAAAGGGCTAGAGTTACTATTAATTTGATAAATCTCAATCAAAGATTGTGCAACTAATTTCCTTCTGATTTTGTAGGAAACAGGACAAAAAGAGGTACTTTTGGAAGTATCAGGTTGAAGCCCCACGCTCACAGCGTGGGAGTGGCGTTGACAGCGCCAGAAGAACGTTTCAGCCAGAAGCCCCACGCTCACAACGTGGGAGTGACGCTTATAGCGTGAAGAAGGATTTTTAGACAGAGATAACCACGCTACTAGCATGAAATCCACGCTAGTAACGCCAAAGTTAGAATTCAGCCCGAGACATCCAAGCTCGCAGTGTGGGATCCATGCTAGTAGCGCCAGACGTTCTTGTCATCCACGCTCATAGCGTGGGATCCGCGCTAGTAGCGTCAGCATCTAGAGACATCCACGCTCATAGCGTGGAATTCACACTAAGAGCGCCAATTTTCGAAAAATCACAGCACCACGATTTTTTTAAGGGCAAATTGGGAAGAAGAAAAGGGGAATATAAAAAAGCATGCTTCACGACAGAATTAGGCATTCTACCACCATAGAGAACCTTAATGCTTCAGAGGGAGAGCTCCGGAGAGAATTTCTTCATCATCTTTATTCTTCCGTTCTTTTATTTCAAAGTGGATATTGAATATTCATAGATTAGCCATGATAATGGTTGGTTAGTACTTTTTATTGTAGTTAGGGTCACAAACCCTATGTGAACCCTTGTTACAACGGATTGGTTTATAATTAATTGTTTATATAATTATCTTTATCTCTACCCTGTGCATAATTTCTGTCTTCTTTGTTAGAACTGATCAATCTAATAGTTGATGATAGTTTGAGGGTTAGAACCCTAGATAGGAATATTGAGGTTTTGATCTTGAAAGGGGGTAGGATAACAATTTATATGCATGCTAGGAATATAAGTATATTTGATTGCAGTTTTATTTCTCATAAACAAAAAGCCAAAAATACATCTTTACTTTTAATTCTTATTATTACTCAAATTCACAATACTTTGTCACATTTATTGCTTAATGTTATGATGAACATTGCATGGAATTGGGGTTCCAAATTGAGCGTGGTTTGAACCCACGCGTAGCTAACGAAGAAATCTATAACATATTAAAGAATGAGAAGCGATTGAGAGGTATAAAATTGTTAGAGTAAATAAAAAGGCGAAGGCATTTAGTGTTAAACATGGATAGAATGAGTTTTTAGCTTTGTTGGTTTATGGGAACCACTTAGCGACCTTCAAATGTAAAATGAGTGATATTGAGCTAATGTATTCATATTTCCGCTATAAGTTTTGATTTAAAATCACAGTTAGTACATTTTCAGATACGAGTATTTTAAAAGTGCGAACGTTCTTAAAAAGAAAAAGTTTTTCCTAATTTCAAATAACTGCTGTGATTTTGACTGCGCTTAATATCATAATTGTCAATAACACACCGGTCCGGTAACGGGGTGTTACACCACCCATTGTTTCCACTTGAAACCCACTAATTTGAGAGAAAAACCCTACCCATGTCTGCGGCCAAGTGAGGAATTTCGAGGTTCGTGGAGTTGATTGATCCTCCAATGTTTTGGTATGGTGTGGAGGACTCTTAGGCCTTGCTTGTGAGTAAGTCTCCACACTTGTAATCGGTTGATTTGGTAGATTCAAATTTGAAAACCTAAAGCTATTGTGCATGGACTGATGTAGTTAGAGAGCTAAAATGGGAAATGTTTATTGTAACACCCCGTATGCATCCGGATTTGTTATCATATTACGGATTAAGCGCAACTCAATTAAATGCGGAAGCTATCTTCTTCTTTTCAATTATGACGTCATTAATATTAACCAAGTTGATTACTTAATCCATTTTCAAAATACTGCCTGTATGTAAATTGCAATAAAAGTTATCTACATTGAATAACCTCATATATAAATGCGTATCTAAATCACGGATCTACAACACGTAGTCCGGACATTATCCTGATCCATTATACAACTCAAATCTAAATCAACAAGTCTGAAAACAATGTGGCATGGAAAACCCCCATGCACACCAAATAAAAACATAATAATCAAGTCTCAATACAATCATCATAAAATGTAAAGCATGTATAATCATGAGATATAACTTGACACAACAAGCATGCATCAATCAGCTCAACTAAGCTCCGGCCTCCTGTCGCCCGAGGTATCAACCCGCGAGGTACCTGAACCTAAAAATATGCCCCAAATGTGGGGTGAGATCTCTAAAAAGAAATCTCAGTAAGACAAGGGGTCCTCAAGGATCTCTCCACCCCAAGCTCACTTACATGTGTAATACAAGTTCAAAAAGCAGTATAATAGTATAAGTTCATAAAAGTGCAATGCAGCATATAATTATGTCATGTGTGCAAAATCCTACTGGCCAGAGAATAAAAGTAGGGATTACATACGTCTACAACCTACAGTACAAGACACTACTTGTACTTACCCACAGGATCACCATATTGTATGACGCTACATACTCAGGCTTAACGTTTAGGCGGAACATCACATACATATCATAAGGCATTTGCACTTAACAGCTCAATAGCATTTTAATAAATCAACATTTTATAAAACACATCATGCATATAAACCATCCCTCCATGAGGTATGGTGGAACCAAACATGGGCAAAACCAAGGACACGAAAGCTTACCTTTCAAGCTAACAATCCAATCAAGAATCCAGACCAGTCCAAGGTCACCAAATAGCAAAAGCACAGTCTGTTTATGCCAAAAATATCATTAATATTCATAGTCTAGAGTTTCATTGCATAAGGACAACATTTCCTTTTTTTGTTTAATGATTACCGACTTCTCCCAAAGCCTTGATAATGGGTTATTTCATTTTTATCACTTGAACACCTCTAGGACAAGCCCACACTGATTCATTAAGGTCCTAAATTGTATTTAAGGCTTCCCAACTTGTTAAAATTGTTTTTAGGCTCATTCTGCCAAAAGTATTCGAATACTCCTAGATAAGTATACTTTTATTCCCAGAAAAGTATCCCAATACTTTTACTAAGTATTCAAATACCAAAAGTATCCCAATATTTTTACTAGAGTATCTGAATACCACTAAGTATCCCAATACTTTTACTAGAGTATCCGAATACCACTAAGTATCCCAATACTCCACGATAAGTACTCGAATACAAAAAGTATCCCAATACTTTTACTAAGGTATTTGAATACCAGCAAGTATCCCAATACTTTCACTAAGGTATTCGAACACTGCCATTCACAGAAAAGTATCCCAGTACTTTTCGATAAGTATTCGAATACCAGGCAAGTATCCCAATACTTCACGAAAAGTATCTGAATACTTTTCAGACAGAATGCAGAAACTCATGTAGTTTATGCATAAATTCAATTTTAAGGGTCCTCCAATGGTTCTAAGTCCAATCTCTCCACAAACAGAAGTTTATTACCACTAATTAAACATAGATTAACAAACCTTAACTAGAACAATCAAAGTTTCCTCTTTTAGTGGCTTAATCAAGCTAAAATCATGAATATTCAAAGATGGTGATCATGGTTTATCTCAAGGCTCACAAACTCAGAAAAAGGGACATACTTGGAGCTTCCAACAGTGCTCCAAGGTTCTTCTACTTTAAGGCTACGAAAATACACAACAAGCTAGGTCCTTTCTCCATCAAAATGGTTTCTTGAAGCACCAAAGTGAATGAAACTAGCCTTCCTACTCACAACCACAAAGTCAGCAACTCAACCTCACAAACAGAGGCTACAACTCAGCAATAAAGCACCCCACAGCCTCAAAAGACCAACTCACACATGGCTATGGTGTTTTGGTGAAGGAACAATGAAGAAAAATGGTCTCTTGGTTGAGTTTCACCAAGAAGAGGGAGAGTGGCAAGGTGAAGGCTCAAGGTTGCTGAAGCACAATCAGAAAACTCATGTAGAAATGTCACAAAATTAGCCTAGGATTTTATAACACCTCGTAAATTTAAATGTGAATTTATATGATATAATGTGGGTTAAAAGGGTAGGACTAGCGAAAATCTAGAAATTGGGGTCAAAATGTGTACCAAGGGCAAAATGATAATTTGCCAAAACGTAACCAAGAGTAAAAAAAAAATAAGTGTGATTAGCTCTTTAGCCTAAGTGGATAGGTTTTGTATATTGTACATTGAAAGTGAATTGGTTGCCCTAAAATTGTGTAGATGATCATGTTGTTTGATCATTGTAGGTTGCCTCTCGCGGACGCTAAGGAAGCGGATTAAGCATGGAGCTTACGTGTGGAGCATTGGCTTCGGAGTCGAGGTAAACCCTTGGAACTTGGGTTTAGTCCCTTGTGTGCTCCACCACACCTAGTGGAAGGTTGTGGTTGGAATTTGTGTTTTTGAACATTGTGTGAATATGTAGATCATGCATTATTGCTTGATTGTGTGACATGCATGTTGTGTGTAAATTGTTTGATCTCTGGCCAGTAGATGTGTGTTGGTTTGGACTTCCACTGGATATTCCGTTGGGGATTCCAGCCGGGTTTTTCCGTGGGGCCGACACTGGGAGCGGTACCAGGATGATCCAAACGTGGGACTTCCGCTGGATAGGGCTTATGAGGAGTTCCAATTGGGTTTTGCCATGGGGTCATCTCATCCATGGGAGAGGCACTAGGAAGATTCCGGGAGTTATACGATAGGGTCCTTGAACGTAATCCTGATGTGGATGTTCTTGGACTTGTGCCCAGTTGTTATGATATTGTATGCCATGCATTTCATACTATGTTATTTGTTGCACATTAAGTGAGCCATGAGGTGGAGTGATCCTCTAGTACCCTTGGTTTACTGAGATATATTTGTATATCTCACCCCGCGTTTGGGGACATCATTTCAGGTTAGATTGAGCCTGGAGGAGTGGAGCATGAGGTGCATATGGAAGGTATCACATGTTAGAGGATTCGGTTGGATACACTTAGCATAGAGTTTAAGGTTTTGAATTTTAGGTCATAAACTTGTGCATGTTGATAATGCCATGCTTTGTACATTCATGACTATATGTAAGTCTTTCAAAAATGGTTGTATAACTACACTTTGATTATATGTATATTCTGTGTGAGCATGGGATCTATCCATAGCCACCTATGATGTATTGGAAGCATGTAAATGAAATGTGAAGGGCTTTAGTCCTAGTTTATGAATTGATTATAATGATAGTTAACAAAAGCATGCAATGGAACTTTGGTGATTGAAACATAATGAATATCATACATGTAAATGGACTGCGATGGCTTGTAAGTTCCCCAAGGCTTGTTGGTCCTTGTGTGTGCCACCCATTTGACTTTATGTACATTGATGTTTTAGGATATGTTGGCAAAATTGGGAAATATTGGAAAAATAAACAGATTTCTGCCCAATTTTCGTCTCATATATGATGGAATTGACCTCTTAGCCTTCTTGGAAGTTATAGATATTTCTTCTAGCTTTCCAACGAGACCAAGATTGCGTCAATTGGATGAGTATAACTCCAGTTAGGGGTGAGATACTATGGCTAGGTGTAAGCTCCGAAACGTTGGCGCAAATCACCCCAAGATATAGTGGGGAAATGCATTTCTGGCGCACCTCGTGCCATGGTTGGCGCACCTCACGCCATTGGGTCAGGAAAGCCTCTGTTTCGTGGCGCAAATCGCGCCGGGAACAGTGGGTTCAGCATCATGTTTTCAGAATGTGCATAACTTGAGCTACGGTGCTCCGAATTGAGCGCGGCTTGAACCTACGTTTAGCTTAAGAGAAAATATATGACATACTAAGAGATGAAAGGCATTTGATAGGAACTAAATTGTTGGAGTAAATAAAATGGTTAAGCCCTTTAGTGTTTAAAAATGGAATGAATGAGTCTTTGCCTTGTCGGTTTATAGGAACCACTTAACAACCTTTAAACGAAATTTACATGGTATTAGGCTATAGTATTAATAATTCCGCATGAAGTTTTGAGTTATGGTCACAGTTATTTTAAAGGTATAAACGATATTAAAAAAAGGAAAAAGTTTTCCCGTAAATTCAAATAACTACCGTGATTGTAACTGCGCTTAATATCATAATTAATGTTAACAATACCAGTGTACAACGGGCTGTTACAGGTTTAGTGCCAAGCCTATTTATACTCGAATTAGTTTTAATCGCCGGTATTAGCAATAATAGCTCCACTTATCTTTTTAATCCCAAACTTTGGATTATGAACCTAGCCATTTTTCTAAGTTTTGTCATATTTTTATTATAATTTTCGCAGCACTTTGTTGGTACGTGCTTTTACGTAGCTGGTATCAGTACTGATGCCAGTTCTCATTATTTCGACTTCAAACTTGACATACTAGTCTTAAATATTGTCCTAGGAATATTCATACACTTATTATAATTTTTCGGGATACTTCATTGGTACACACTTATACCGTGGAGCAGAACCGGTATCTGCACTTTTCGTCAAAAAAGCGACTTTCAGTGTTATTACGCCCTTATATTAATTATTCAAGTCTTCACATATTTATTTTACGTTAATTATGGGATTATTTCATAAACTTGTATTTAAATTAATTAAATTCCTAAATTAACTGTGCGGGTTCTTACACTTATTAGATAAAAATGGCTTAGAATGATGTTTTATAGTGATTAAACTCATAAAAATTATTGGTGCAATTGTTGGATAACTTAGGCAATTTTGATGTTGATATTCATGATTTTGTGAAATGACATGATGGTGGGATTGTGTAATTAGGTTGTGGAATGTTTGTATGAGTTAATTATAGGATTATATGGTGTGTGGAAGTGTTGAAATGAGTCAAAAATCCTTGGGTGCACATGCATGAAGATTTTGGCCATGTAGGGAAAGTAAGGAAAAGATGATGTAAATACTGTACAATTGATGTTGTGTGGTTGTGAATGGTGTTTAAATGAGTTGTATGTTGGTTTGATGCTTGTGGTTTGGAAGCGGAACCATTGGATATGTATAAGTGTATGAATTGGCCTAAAAGAGGATAATTGGGAAAAATGGTGTTATGATGAAATTGGATGGAAAATAGGGCTTGAATTGGTGTTGTGGTAACCTTAGGATGCTAGTGGGAACCTGAAATAAAATTAAGAAAATGGTATGGTAAATTGGGCCGTATGGCCGAACCTATACTTGTGGGGGGAGTGAACTTTGGTGATTTGTAATCTTGTTTGGTTGCACCTTGTATTGATGATCCTTGTGTGATCATTGTAGGTTGCCTCTCACGGACTTAAATTTGGAGCATTGTGCTTGGTGGGTTTGCCTTTAATCCTTGACCAAAAGTTTGCTTAAAAATTTGAATTTTCATGCATAATCACACGAGTCGTCGCTCCAAATCTTGAATTCTCTTTATCTGTGACTGCACACATAGTCACTTCAAAACTTGGTTTTTCTTGTCTAATGCCTGCTCAAGTTGTTGCTTCAAATCCTGGATCCGCATTCCGAGCTCTTCATTTTCTATGTCGCGCGGGTCAATCTGACGCAGTTGTCTATATTCTTCAGGAACGAATCCACGTTCCCTACCCTTGTGACTGCGCCGTCATCGACCTCCACGATTTTGTTCAGCCATTGGTTGAAGGCAGCCTAGTGCTCTGATACCAAATGATGCCGAAAGCGCATAGAAAAGGTGGCTAAACAGAAAGTTGGGATTTCACAAAAGAGTAACCCTCCGGTTCTCAATTCTTAATTTTCAAATAATAAAACTCATCTTTAGAATAAGGTTCATAAACACCCTTTCATAAAATAATTCAAAATTGATTCAAAATTCAAAATCTAAAATTCTAAAAATAATAAAACTTCCTAAAATAAATATAACATTAATTAACATCTACAAATAAATAAAACATTACAAATAAATAATTCAAAATACATCACAAATCTTTAATCTCAAATCACGTCAAATATGTTGCTTTCCTTTTCTTCCCAAATAAATCACAATCACATCTGCTGCTTTACTGGGACTTGGATTCAATTATAATTTTTATATTTCAAATCATTGCCTCTTTCAACAATTGGGTCATACTTATTGGGCCACAACTCTAGTTGACTACGAGCTTCTTGAATCATTGGTTGAGCCATGTATAATGAGCTAAGTGTAAGTGCATTAGAATCAGCCCTTCACGTTCAATTGTAAAACATTTATTTTAAGGGCTTTATTTCTCTCATGTAGTAAGAAAGAATTTATCTTATGTTGTGAGACAAACAAAGTTGGACCCAAATTTATTTATTTTTTTTAAAAAGAGAGGTGTGTCTTTTTATGTGAGTGTAATATGAGAGATAAATCTCATGCAACATGAGAGTATAATTTCCCTTATTTTAAATGCTCTATTTTTCTTTAGGATTTTGTTGATAAGTTAGAACTTGTAAATTTTTTAATGGGCTGTACCCAAGTAGCAGATTGTTATGGCTAAAAGGTTACGAGTTCAATTCCTAGGCGAAGCATCTTGGGGCCATTAATAAAAAGCTTTATGCTCTACGCCATGAAGGGGATCAATGTCATCCTATGCCACGAAGGGGATCAATGTCATCCAAAGGGTGGACAGACATATACACAGACACACACAGACACAGACATAAACACATACACAATAATTTTTGACTTTTGTAAATACATAGTCACAAAGGTGAAAAAGCGAGAAAAGAGAGAATGAGAATTATCTTTTGCTTTTACCTTTTTAATTCCACTCATTCATGCTTTTTATTTTTTGCAAGGTACTTCCAGAAAGGCATCCACTGAAAGAGTGATCATGGTATCAAGGCACAAAGGAGCATGGAATAATTCTGACAAAATCAAAATTGGTTAAAGAAAAGAGAAAGCAAAGCCAGCTCAACCCTCCTCAACATTCCCAAAGCATTCTCCTTCGTCCGAT
The DNA here is from genome assembly GCA_032173675.1 of Gastrolobium villosum. Classification (NCBI taxonomy): domain Eukaryota; kingdom Viridiplantae; phylum Streptophyta; class Magnoliopsida; order Fabales; family Fabaceae; genus Gastrolobium; species Gastrolobium villosum. The sequence continues at coordinate 11,265 of JAVKPL010013660.1, read as the reverse complement.
CCAAAGAAGGGGAGATGTCCCTAATCCAACGGTGCAGGGAACAAATTGAGTTAATCACCAAATTGTCATTAATGCACCTGCCTAATAAATAGAGGAATAAACGAAGACAAGAGATAGCTTTTTCTGGATTAATACTCATGTCCCCTCTCTTCTTCAACAAGTCTCCGCACGAGCAGCCAAGCACCATCTCCATTTTTATTTTTCCCTTTTGCTATTTTTGTTCTCTATTTTCATTTTCATTGAGTCTATAATTTCTTTTCATTCTTCTCCATCTTCATCAACCTGTATCACGGGTCTATGGGATTTCAAGCTAGGAATGTTTTGTTTGTATTTTTGCCATGCTTGTAAGCATGAGATGATTTTCCTTTTAGGATGGATAATCTGTAAAGCAGTAAGTGCACTGTAATTGAATCTAGTTTACGGAATCTAAGGGGTTTCTGCTGTTTTGTGTTTTAGTCTCATGTATCAATGAAAATTGAACATAATCTAAGAAAGGAAGTTCCATAAGGAAAGGATTTGAGACTGTAGAACATTAGGAGGAAGGTGAAGAGTATGGAAACACTTTTCTGACTCTTAAAAAGAAATTGACTACTGCTCTTATGTTGACTCTTCCTAATCCATAATGTGAGTTTGAATTATACTATGATGCTTCCAAGAAAGGTTTGGGGAGTGTTCTGATGCAAGAAAGGAGAGTGGTTGCTTATGCATCCAGGTAGTTGAAGCCTCATGAAGAGAATTATCCGACGCACGACTTAGAGCTTGCTACTATTGTATTTGCCTTGAAAATCGGTAGGCATTTTCTGTATGGGATGAAATTTGCTGTGTTCAGTGATCACAAAAGCTTGAAATATTTATTTGATTAGAAAGAGTTGAACATGAGATAGCGAAGATGGGTGGAATTCTTAAAGGATTATCATTTTGCGTTGAAATACCATCCGGGTAAAGCTAATGTGGTGGCAGATGCATTGAGTATGAATTCTATCAGTCTGTACCATATGATGATGCGGGATAATGAAGTAATTGAGAAGTTCCGAGATTTAAAAATAACAGATTTCTTTGCAGGTAGAGTTTGTGATATTGAATTGACACAAATTGAGAATGACTTGCATGAGAAAATTAAAGAAACTCAGATACGGAATGACAGTATCAAATATTCGAAAGGCTAGAGTGGCATATCTGTGAATGAACAGGGGTTATTACTGTATCAGGGCAAGATTGTTGTGCCCAAGGAGCTAGCAGAGGAGGTTATGGTTGAGGCCCATAAGGGTCAGTATGCTAGTCACCCAGGTGCTACAAAAATGTATCAAGATCTGAAAGTTAACTTCTGGTGGCCTGGGATGAAAAAGGATGTTACGGAGTATGTATCAAGATGTTTAGTTTGTCAGAACGTGACAATAGAGCATCAGAAACCTTCTGGTTTACTTCAGCCACTGGATAAACCAGAGTGGAAATGGGAGAGCATCTCTATGGATTTTGTTGTTGGTTTACCTCGGACTCAGGATGGTTACGATAGTGGACAGACTTACGAAGTCTGCACATTTTCTGCCAGTGCGAGTGGATTTCTCTACGGAGAGATTAGCAAAGCTATATGTAAATGAGATTGTAAGGCTCCATGGTATCCCGATTAGTATTATAAGTGATTGGGATCCGAAGTTTACTTCACGCTTTTGGGGAGCCTTGCAGGAGGGTTTTAGCACTCAGCTCAGGCTGAGAACTGCGTATCACCCGCAGACTGATGGTCAGACTAGAGGACCATACAGATACTTGAGGATATGCTGAGAGCTTGCACACTAGAGAAGGGTACTGCTTGGGACATGTACTTGTCATTGGTGGAATTCTCGTATAATAATAGTTTTCACTCCAATCTGGGCATGGCACCCTATGAGGCATTGTATGGATGGAGATGTCATACTCCTACTTATTGGACTGAGGTAAATGACAAAGAGAGATTTTGTCCGAATTTTGTACAAGAGACTACAGTCCAGATTGAAATAATCAAAGAGAAACTTAAACAGGCACAAAATCGTCAAAAAAACTATATTTAAATTAAAAATAATTTTGCAAGTCTTTTGGACAATTGACCCCTCAATCAAATTAAAAGGGGTGTATTGGATTGAGATTTCAAAAGATTTTAGTGGATTATTTTTGGACAAAGAAATCCACTGATATTCAATTAGAATTTTAAAGGATTAAAAACAAGTCATGTGATATTCGATTAGGATTTTAAAAGATTATTTTAGAGTTCATCCAAATTCGTCGATATTCAATCAGGATTTTAGGGGGTTGTATTGGATTGAGATTTTAATGGATTATTTTTGGACAAAAAAAATCCATTGGTATTCAATTAGGATTTTAAATGACTGAAAAAAGTCAACTGGTATTCGATTATAATTTTAAAAGATTATTTTAGAGTCAATTCAAATTCGTTGGTATTCAATCAGGATTTTAAACAAAAGAAAAATAATCTTGTGGTATTCAAAAATCTGACGATTTTAATGGATTTTCTATTAGTGTGGATTTCGTGAGACTTTTTAGAGAGAAATATATATATGATGCTTCTCTCTCAATCTAACCCTAACCCCTAGGATTTATTAAGCTTTCTCTATTGTAGTGTTTTCTTCTTCCTTTGGCGGATTGACCCGCTCAAAATCGAGTTCCACAATGGGAGCTTCATCAAAGTAAAATACAACACATTTTTGAACAATTTTCATCACAAAATAACGGAGAAATTTTCTATTGTAGTCCATCTTAAAACAACAAATTTTTTAGAACTTTTAGAAATTTAAAAGATAATGCTTCAAGCTATGAGTCACGATTTTTCTTGGCACAAAAATGTATGATTTTTGTATTAAAAATAACATAAAACCTTCAAACCAATTTCCATTTTACATCAATAAAACAAGATCAATTTAAAGAAAGATTAAAGCTTTCATAATATAAATTCTATATTTCGTAACAATACATTCATGAACGAAATTCATTATAGCAAACGACTTTAAACAAATTTTGTATCAACAGATAACTAAAAACTTGTTTTTCAAAACCCCCAAATCAATTTAAGGTTTTAATGTATCGAATGAAAATAATTTGAGAAATTTTCTAAACTTTCATGTAATAAAACCCAGAAATTCATATTCAAAATTTTCTTAAAACACTCAATGAAAACATGCATATGATATATGGTTAGAAAACTCTCATCACGTAGAACAAAAATCCCAAGATTTCCAAGATCAATTGCGAAAAATTACAAACAAAATTTTATCATGAACTTTAAGTTCTATATACAAAATTAGAATTATTTTAATAAATAAAGAAAAGTTAGGTCTTATAATTATGGGAAGGATATTGTAACAACCAATTAGTGTTACTACCAATCAATTTTACCATTAGATCGATCATGTGGATCCAATAGGCTCGTTTGGTGGATAGGATAAGATAACGGTATGATATGATATGGGGCTGATAAGCCGATATGATGTCTTGTGTTTGATGAGCACCTGATTAGCAATCTGATAAGATTATGTAGAAGGAGAAAGGAGAAAGAAAAAACAAAATACAATGCAATAAATACAAATATATTGGGTAGCGTAGGGATATATTGGATGCATGAAGATATATTGGGTATCCAATATTGGTATCCTATCATGTTGAATCCTAACCCAGCTTCCCCCATAGGATAAGAAATCATATATTGGATAGGATAAAATGAGACAATATGATAAGCTAATCATATTCTATTGACCCACCAAACAATAGATAAAAGCAGGACATGATAAGTTATCATATCCTATCTTCTTTATCAGGTGCTCCAAACAGGCCCTATATTTATTTTCATCTTTGTGCGGTTAGAATTCCACATATTTAATGTGAAAGCATTAAATATGGGGAATCCTAACCATACAAAGATGGAAATAAATATAACCGTTGGATCAATATAATCGATCTAACGGTAAATTGATTGGTAATAACACTAATTGATTGTTATAATATCCTAATCCTATAATCATATATGCATAGCTTTGATACCAAATGAAGAAAATAATTTTTAACTCACTGGTCAAACCCAAGAGCATGAATGAGAAAATGCTAATGCATGGAGGATTAGTATAACTTTAAATATATGGAGAGTTTTTGCTAAGTAATTTTGAATATTTGTTAAAAATTATATTATGTTTTACTAATTGAGAGAATTATATTAGGTTTTTTTATAATTATTAATATCATTGCATTTCTTTGTTATTTTTTTATTGACTTTTGTAATGTTAAATGTTTGTTAAAAATTCATATGGTTTTTTAAAATATTATAAGTCCATATTGTCCTTTCAAATCTTATAAATTCTATTAAAATATTTTAAAATCCAATCCTATGAAATCTTGATTGTAAAAAATGTCTTTTAAAAAAGTCTTTAAAGTCCGTCCAATTCTAAATAGTATTTTAAAAATCTATAAGATTTTTATCTCAAAAAAAAATCTTTCAAAATCCTAATCCAATACACCACCTTATACAAAAGAAAAGCAATCTTGTGGTAATAAAAAATCTGACGATGTTAATGAATTTTCTATTGGTATGAATTTCGTTAGATTTTGTAGTTAAAAATATAAATAGGACGCCTCTTACAATCTCACCCTAACCCCCTAGGATATCTTGAGATTTCTCTATTACAGTATTTTCGTCTTTTTTTGGTGAGTTGACCTGCTAGAAATAGGGTTCCGCAATGAGAGTTTCGTCAAAGCTCCAAAACAATAGATTTTTGAGCGATATACATCACAAAACAAATGAGAAACAACAAGATTCTAATATAATCCATCTCAAAACAGCAGATTTTTGAGAGCTTTTGGAAGTTTGAAAAATAACTTTTCAAGCTATGAGTCGCGATTTTTCTTGGCACAAAAATGTGTGATTTTTGTATTAAAAATAACATAAAATAAAATAGTAGGTGTAACAGCCCGTTGTACACTGGTATTGTTAATATTAATTATGATATTAAATGCAGTTACAATCACAGAATTCATTTTATAAAAATGCGAGTAAATTTTTCCCATTTATTACGCGAGCATTTAAAACCGTAAAAGCGTAATAAATAAAAGCTATGACCGTAAATGTAAACTCTTTGTGAAATACTTAATTAAACTACTTTTACATCTTATATTACTTCTCTCAAGTCACTAAGGGGTCCCCATAAACTCACTTAACTAATTTCTCACTTTTACGGTTTCTACGCATCCGAACATGGTTCGGTCTCTGAATTTCTGCGGAAAAACCGCATGGCGTGAACCTCACATCTTTTGATACGTTATTATACACTCAAATACCTTTCTAGCAAGCTATCACACGAGTTATTTCGATCTCGTTTGCTCCGGATATCGCCGTTTGAAGTTGGACAAGCAAAGCTGCCAGCCAACCCCAAAATAGCTCCAAACATGCCTCACTAAATGAATTACTGCAGAAAATCCACTAAACCAATTGCTCTCAAATCTTTATACAACAAACTAGAAACCTCAATATTCAATTTGATACATCATACACCTAGCTTGAATAATAAACGAAGTGGGAATAAATTTCTCAAAACCGGTCCAGAATTGCCACATGTGCAGTATGCAAATGGGTAGTCTGTGTTCTCTGCCTTCTCCAGGCCGACGTCCAAACCAGAGTTTTACTAACTTCTGCCACAAGATAGAGGACATCTCAACCTTCAAAATTGCGTATGGCACGCCCCTATCAGACATCTGTGGAGGGAGATATGCTCTCCCGAAGTTAGCCTAAATTATGCCAATTTACCGAAATTTCGCCAGAGTTTCCTTTGTTTTTACAAAAATCCCCAAATTTGCAAATGTGTTCTAAGACCTCAAATGAAACTACTAATCAATGGGTGGCACACACAAGGACCAACAATGCCTTAGGGCACTTACAACCTATCACAGTATATTTTATGTATACAATATGTATCACATTGCTTACTTTGTTAACACTTAATACGTTTCAATCATCAAAGTCCAATTGCATGCATTTGCTAATCATACACATAATCATAATCCTAAAATAGGCCATTGTCCTTTCATCATATTACATATGCTTCACATTACATGTTGTGTAGATTAGCAAGTGCACTAGTCATACAAGTAATAAAAATGATAAGTAAAGATCGTTCCCACGAGGAATTGTGTCAAGCACTGATTATCCACTTGTTGTTGATTTGAATCAACCAAAGATTCTTGAATTGCATAAGTTTATTGTCACTAGAAATGTAAATTTGCATAAAATAAAATAAGTTCAAAACACAAAAATATGAATATGAATTAAAAACAGTAATCAGATATCAATTTCCCTCAAGTATGAATTTATGAATGAATCAATTTCCATCATGAATTCTCTATCATGTGATGTTAATCAACCTTTTACTTATCATCAAGATGTAATGTCTTACTACCTTGACGGGTACATTAATCAGAAACCCCAATGTCTTGGTGATTCCTTTCATAATACATGCATTAATCACTAAGGTCTTAAGATTACATTAATATCATAGCATCAATGTCTTGACTACTAAAATACTAATGATGAAGTTGTCAACTTTAAAACAATGCAAACATGTCTGTTCTACATTATTTCATTAGCAAGAATGATTGATCAAAACAACTTCATACAATTCATTAACAAGAATGATTGATCAAAACAACTTCATACAAATCACATAATAGGAAAACATAACATCACATTAATTATTCATAAATACACACTTGAGTTCCATTGAATCAGACTACAAAGGACTATACTCAGACATAATGAAAATAAATACAAAGGAAGAAGAAAGAACAAACTCCATTGTTATGGTAGTAGATCTTCAATCTTCAATTGTAATGCTACACTACTCCTAAGAATTTGGAAAATAAAAAGTAAGAATTCAGATCCAAAGATCTGATACAGGAGAGGAGAGATATGGTAGAGAGATGGGAGAGATATCAGAACTCTTTTAAATGTGAAGGCCTTTTGCCTTTTATAGTGTTACAATATCTGCTGAAAAATAATGTGAGCGCTAAAACGGTCAGAAATGGGCATTTTAGCGTCCAGCTTGATGCGTGACCAACTGCTTTTAACTAGCGTGGGCGCTAAAACGGTCTGAATGGGCGTTTTAGCGTCCATGGCTGATAACCTCTCAACTGCTTTTAACTGACTCCAACGCTAAAACGCTTGATTTGAACGTTTTAGCGTTGGAGAACAGAGACTTTTTCCACATCAGGGCGCTAAAACGCTCAGTGTGGGCGTTTTAGCGCTGAGCTCCAGAGACTTCCAATTCTGATTTGCAGCAGCGTGCTAAAACAGTTTGTGTGGACGTTTTAGCGCTCAGCACTAGCAACTTTCTCCTTCGATCTGCAGCAGCGCGCTAAAACGGTCAGTGTGGCCATTTCTCCTCCAAAATCTTCTTCCTTCTTTTGATGCTTTTTGGGCTTCCTTTCCCTACAAGACAATGTAAATTTTCACAATGCTTTCAAAACTTTCACTTTAGGGACTTCTAAGATATTAACCTCCCTTTTCATCCAATTATTCATACAAATTAATCCTGATTTGTGCTGAAAAACCTGATGAACCAGGGGTTTATCACAATTCCCAGATTTGGACATTGTTGTCCTCAGTAATGAACTTGCAACAAAGAGGGATTCAAGATTCTTACAAATGAAACTCATGAGGATAGACTGAATTCAGCAAAGGATCACATTGATACAACTTACAACCATGCAATCTCTTATTTCTCATGACTTGCACAACATCATATATGCTTTTCAACAGATTAGTACAGATGACATACAGAGACTTCTAAACAACAACACTCCCTCACTAGGATCTTCTCAAAAATTGTGAGAATTTAACTCTCTTGCACACTAGTGTTTAGGGATCAACTTATCACTCATTCTTCACTGCACTCAACTTCCATAGGCTTGCCCATATTCTCATTATTCATGGTACAAATGATCTATAAGGCAGATCAAAAAGGTCTTAACATGGTTGGCAATGAGGCTTGGTGTATGGCTTGACTAGAGGTAAGGCTTTCTGTGGCAGGAAAGGTTCAGATCAAATGAATCAGATTCAGATAAGGGGGAATCACAATATTTATCATTTTCTTCCTAATTCCCCAATCTTTCTTCCTTTTCATTCTTTGACTTATAACTTTCTTCCTCCTTTTCTTCCTGACACTTTGTGTCTTTAACAAAAAAATTTCTTTCTTTCTTTTCTTTCAGACACTTTGTGTCTTTTAACATTTCACTTTACCTCCTCCAAAAACTCAAACACTTTGTGTTCCACAACTTTTTTTTCTTTCCTTCTTTCTCATGTTTCCAACACCTCTTTCATTCACTTATTGCAAAGATACCTTACTTCCCACAAAACACTCTGATGTGCCTCTGGCAAGTGTGATTTTTCTGTGATAAAATTGACAAGAATTGAGTCATAAGAGAGCAAATTAAATACATATTGGCTAATTATATTGATTCTTTGAATGTCACTAATATTCACCTTTTAATTGTATTTTTACAGGGAAAATAAATGAAGAATTACAAAAAAACCTGTTAATGCAATTTTCCACGGTTATAGCACACTATGAGTTCTAAGCATGGCGCGGGTCAGCACCAAACTGGCACAAAACCGTACCAGATTACGAACTTTGCAGCGAGGTAGCAACAAAGTGGCGCTCCTCAGCGCAGCAAGACAGAACCTTGGCGCAACTTAGCGCCCACTCATGAAGAAACTGGCGCTTCTCAGCGCAATAACACAGAAGGTTGGCGCAAGGGAGCGCCAATTTACAAAGGAAATGGCGCAAGCTAGCGCCGCAAGTCAGTACACTGGCGCTAGCTAGCGCCTAAAAGTAAAGGAAGTTGGCGCTAGTTAGCGCCAATGAATAGTGAAAGTGGCGCAAACTAGCGCCATTTGTGTGGAGAAGTGGCGCCACCCAGCGCCAAGATTTGGAGTGGCGCAAACGTGCGCCAATTCGGTGCCAACCGGCGCCGGTTTGCGGGACGGATCTCCGTGTTTTCTAAGGGGCACTTTTGGAAAGGAAATAAAACATTATAAAAGCACCTCTTATGCAACTAGGTCAGCAGACTTGGCAGATCTGAAAAAAGGAAAAAAACACAGATACAGGGTTCAAGGACAAATCTGGAGATTGGAGGAGAAGAGCACTGGAGTTGTTCTTCGTTCTTCATCTACATCTAGTATTTCTTTATCTTTTGTTTTTAATTTTATGTTGAATTTTAGATCAGCGATCATGATGTTGATCGGCTAGATCATTTTTATTGTAGTCAGGGTCACGATCCATATGTGAACCCTTGACATGAAGGATTGATTTGTGATTTTTAATTTATATAATTATCTTTATCTTTACTCTGTGCGAATTTTATATTCCCTTTATTAGAATTGATCAATCTGATAGTTGGGGATATTCTGAGGATCAAAATCCTAGATAGGAATATTGGGGTTTTGATCTCGAAAGGGGGTAAGATAACAATCTGTATGCGTGCTAGGAATAGACGTATATACGATTGCAGATGCTTAAATTATCACGCCCATTGCTTAATCCCATGAGAAACATTGCAAGGAATTGGGGTTTCTCATGGGATTAAAGGGTTAACCCTGCAAGGAATTGAGGGTTAACTATTAAATCTTTTAGATGATAATTTATCTGAGTGATTATATAAATGATTTTTATAAATCAATTCGGAGTAAAAAGCGGGGATCATTTGGTGAATGAACCCTGGCTACAATACTTTTCTTATATTTTTCTAAAAATCAATTTTCAATTGTATTGTTTTCTTTTTCAATTCAAAAAACACAAAAACAAGTCTTTATTTTTAATTTCACTCAATTTGACAATATTTGTCACACAAACCTTATTTGAAAACTTCCATTCCTTAAGAGAAAATTTTTACTTGATATTAGATCTAATCCCTGTGGAGACGAACTGTATTTATCACTTTATTATTTGTGCGATCGGTATACTTGCCGGAGAGCATCAAGTTTTTGGCGCCGTTGCCGGGGATTAGCGTTTCTGATATCATATAATCTTGATCTTTAGGATTGGATTTGTGAATATTTGTGAATATTTTTATTTTTTTTATTTATTTTAATTTTATTTGAACAGTGCTACTAATCTCTTTTCTGAAGTTGTATGCGAGGTACTCTTCCAGAATTTCCACTTAATTTGGAGATCACTAGAGCAGAAAAGAGGAACAGAAAACTTGCTCGGAAAAAGCTTGCATTCAACGAGTTGGGAATTCTGTTCGAAGAAGCAAAAACAATGGCTGGGCACAATGATGAAGTGGACAATCCACTCATGGATACAATCCTCACACCAGCATTCAACAGACCTAATTCAAGCATTATTCATCCAGAAACGGGCAACAATTGGGAGCTCAAATCTGCCAATATTCAATTGGTAGAGCGAGCTCAGTTTGGCGGAGAGGCGGATGAGGACCCTCACAGGTTCATTGACAGATTTCTGATGATCTGTGACTCAACCAAGCACCCCCAGGTGTCCAATGATGCAGTCAGGCTGAGACTGTTTCCCTTTGCTCTTAAAGGGAAGGCTTTGAATTGGTTGGAAAGGCAACCAGCAAGAAGTATTCCATCATGGGAGAGTCTTTCAAATAAATTCTTTGCTGAGTTCTTTTCCATGGAGAGGTTTAACCAGATGGTGAATGATATCACCAATTTCACTCAGGCTGAGGGTGAAACTATATGTGCAGCATGGAACCGCTTCAAGGATCTGATGAGGAGATGTCCTCATTACCCCATGACTAATGGTTATCAAGTCAGAATTTTTTTCAATGGGTGTAAACCTGAAGTGCGGATGGTATTGAATGGTGCAGCAGGTGGCAGCATCAAATCCTTGAGAGCAAATGAGACTCGAGTTAATTGAAAGAATGGCTGCCAACGAAAATGAAGGTTTGACAGCCAAGCCTAAGAAGGGAATTTTGCACCTAGATAATAATGATGCAGTTATGGCTGAGAATAAATTATTATCACAACAATTAGCAAATCTAACCTCAAGGGTAGATAAGATGCAGTTTTCTAATGTACAAGCTAGAAGCTGCTGTAGTTGTTTGTGAATATTGCAAGGACGATCATGAGTCTAATGAATGTCCAACATTATTATCTGATGATCCTCCTCAACAGGTGCAAGTAAATGGTGTGTGGTATGACCAGCGACCCCAACCACATAATATTTCAAGAAATCAGAATTTTCATCCAGGAAACAATAATTTCCAGCGGAAGGT